>PVKU01010948.1:0-49166 GCA_004027475.1 Anoura caudifer | reverse complement strand
GCAAAATATAACCAGAGACATTGAAATTAAGGACAAACTGACAGTAACCAGATGTCAGAAGGGATGATGGGGGAAAAGAGTGGGACAGTTGTCAGGAACATCTATTAAGGACACATGGTCAAAACCAAAGGGGAATTGATTCAAGCGTGGCAAGCGGGATGGCTGGGGTGGGGGGATTTTGGGGGAAATATGGAGACAAGTGTACTTTAATAACAATAAGTACATATGTGAAGAAAAAGATTCAATTCAAATCTTAAATTGGCTGCGGTATCTATGTAAGAGAATGTGTTGGGTGATTGGAAGTGACAAACTTCATTTCAAATGTGGTCAAGCTGAGGATCTGTGTGTGTTGAACACTAAGAAATCCCTACCTGCTTGTTGGGAGGCTTTTCTACAACCCCTTGAAGAAGAAAGGCAGTTAAATCTTCAGTTTCAGGCAGAGCAGGAGCATGTGTGTGATGGGTATTTGAGATTCTGAGGACCCGGCAGCTCTACAGTTCAGTAGAAACCACTATGCCCTCTATTGACTTAAGAACACAGTGCAGAAAAATTGGGATGGGGCAAGTCTCATTCAAGTACATGTGGTCAGAACGAAGGCCCTTGAGGTCATTTGCTTAAATGAGTACAATTTGACATTTGAGCCACAAGCTTTATTTTGCCTATATGCTCTCATGCCCATTATCTAATGTTACCTTAAAAAAATACTGACAAGCATGTTGTTTCCAGGGTTGTCATCTTCATTTTACAGAAGAAATGAAGCCTCCTAGAAATTAAGAAATCTACATGTGATGATACTCACAAAATGAACAAAAATAAGAACAAGGTAAGTTTTATGCATTTTAATTCCTAATTTACTATAGATAAAATCTATCATTTATATTTATAGAGCAATTTAGATGGCACATATTGCCTATTTGCCTTTCCATTAAGTAATTGCTAGTTATAGATCAATATAGGAGACTATTCTGTGTGGTGTGGGCCTAGCTCCCACTCAGAGATGCATAGGACCCACACCCATGGATGGGTTCTCCCATGGGGAATCAGGCCTGCAATGTGCCTAGACTGCTTTGAGTCTTGGTTTTGCTAAAAACTCCCTCACACTGAATTGAGACAGCAAGTGCTTATTGTAACTTCCTAAAATCCATGCTAAAATCCTGAGTATGGAGTGTAACTGGCTCAACCCCTTTTCCCTTTTTCATTTGCTAATATCCTTCTCCTGTGATGTGATTAGCGGCATCATCTCCTTTGTTGTCTGGAAAAGGTAATCACCTAAAGCGAACCTGTGCATAGTAAATGAGGACCATAATGTAAGGTGGGAAGAAACCCAATAAAGGCCTGTCATGTGGAGGCTGCGGGCTTTTTGCTCTCCTTTAGAAAAAAGCCATGCTGCCCGCTTTTCCTCCACTGGTCTTGGTAGTCCATGTGAATGTCTCATTTCATCCATAATGACTCAGACACTGTGGGCTGGTGTCTGTATCAGATCAGTATATTTATACTCTATCTTGTTTCAAAAACAGTTTTGAAGTGTCTTCAGAAATAAAATACAGGAATACCTCAGCAAGATTGTGGTTCTGTTGCTAACCATCACAAGAAGGTAACTATTGCAATAAAGCAAGTCACATAATTTTTTTATTTCCTAGTGTATATAAATGTTCATACTATTCTGTAGTATATTAAGTGTACAATTGCATTATGTTTTAAAAATTATACATACCTTAATTAAAAATACATTATTGCTAAAAAATGCTAATCATCATGTGAACCTGTTGGAAAATGGTGCTGGTAGACTTGCTCAACAAAGAGTTGCCACAAACATTCATTTTGTAAAAATGGCATTATCTGTGAAGATAGAGCAAAGCACAATAAAATGAGGTATGCCTTATAATAGTACCTTCAAAATAAAAACAGAATAAGAAGGTAAACATAGAACTTAAGGATGAAAAGTGTTCAGCAAAAATAGTTGTCACAGAGCTGGTAGTGGTAGTGATGGTGGTAGAGATGGTGGTGGAGGTGTTGGTGTTTCAAGGAGTTAGAAGGAGGTAAAGATGGTGAGGTGTAGTTGTTGTTGGTGGTGGTGGTGGTAGAAGTGATCCTGGTGTTGGTGGTGGTACAGGTATTGGTATTGGTGACAGGGTTGTGGGGAGACTACTAACAGTAAGTGAGGCAACCACAGTACAGGGAAATAAGGGATCAGGAAAATTGCAGTCCAGCCAGAAATAAAGTTAACATACTGAAGGTGAAAATTAAAAAGTAGAGTTAAAATAAAGAGGAATTAGAAAATTTTGTTCTAGCTTCTATCATAACTGAGGCATAAAGTAGGCTGGGCTCTTAGCAGTCCTGAACAGTGGGAATAGCTACAATAGTTACAATGTTAACTAATATTTATTGGTATTACAAGCATCTTAAATCCAGATCTCAACAAATCCTTGTAACATTACTCATGAAATAGGCTTCTATTATTATTCACACTCAGATGTAGAAGCAGAAGCACAGAGAGGTTTAAATATCTTGCTCAATATCATACTGACAGAAAGCGATAGAGCCAAAAGTCTGTGTACAGCTCACATTCTTAACCATAGAACTTTGGAGAACCTGAGAAAGTGAGTTGTGTGTATACGGGGCTGACCAGCATCCAAGGGGGAAGATAAAAGGAGAGATTGTACTTACTCTTGGGTTAAGGACACTCAGCTTAAAGTATTGAGTTTAAGAGCCCATGGAAGGTCTGTAGCCACAGTTCAACTCATAAACCTCTAATCCTTACATGCACAAAAAAAGAGCTCCTCATCTGCGAATCATTTCTGGATGTCTGCTCCAGGCTACCTGCTTGTAAGTGCAGGACTATTGGTATGTGCTGGGCTAGTGTCTGGGTTTAGATATCTGTAATAAGAATGTGGTCTGGGAAAACACGTTAGCTCCTTTCCATTTTCACACATTGAGAAACTGAGTGTTTTTTAAAAGAAGTTTTGATGTTGCTGTCTGTGGTCTGAGCTGTCAGGTGCTACCCACATTGCTGGCCAGCCGCTCTCAGGCCCACATTAGGGGCATCTGTGTGCAATTTTGTAGCTCCGCCCATTTTGCTACAAACACTTCCTCTGCCTCATTGGAGCAGGCTTTGTCATGGTCCTGACACACTGGCTTTCATGCATGCTTTGATTATCTCCCATTCCCCTGCCCTGACATGAGAAATACAGACTTGATATCTATTTTTGTATCTTGTGCTTTTTGTATTTTCTTGTCTTTGGCATTCACTAATAAATTATTTTATGTTTTTCTTTTCTTTTCTTTTAGGAGAAGGGTGAAAGAGCAGCTGCCTGCCTTACCATCCTCATGTTCCTCTCTGCTCTCTGGAGACACTTGTCACCTAGCACCAGTGGAGCTGCAGGCCTGTGACCAGTTGAAGTGGGGTGTAGAGGAGGGTGAGTACCCTTGGCTGGAGTTTAAACATCACTAGCTTAATCTTCTATCTCACAAAACACCATAAATAAACCATTTTCTCATACAATGTCTCATAAACTGTTACTCCAGGATACTATGGAGAGTGACCACAGATGCATTAATAATCAACAATTTCAGAAAATTAATATGCCCTGGCACTTACGCCCGAGCCCAGGAAAATAACATCTGTTGGAGGTAAAGTCATTGCCTCTTTAGACATTAATAGAAGTGGAAAGATGAGGAGCACATGGATGATATTTTTGTACTTAGCAGGCTACAGTAGTAGATCGCCTTCCCCTCCCCTCAATGTTTATAGGAATGTCTAGATTGAGGAATTTTTAGTATTAAAAAGGCTTAAGATTATAAAGTTGCTAAAAAGTTTTTGTGTGGTAACAATGTCACTTGTGGAACTTGTACTGTAACCTCAAATCTAAGCTTTCCAGGGGAAATAGTTGTAGCAGAATACCAAAAGAGGATTCTTAAAACAGAGGCAGTGTTTGTCAGAAGTGATTGCAGATGTACTGCTAGCTTAGGAGTTAGCAGTGGGGTGTCAGAAACCCACTGCCCTGAGTAAAGTCCAAAATGATGCTCATGGTGCTAATGCTAACAAGAAAAAGCTAATCTTTATATCTGCTCAAACTTTATATGCCAGTTAAAATTGTCAATACCACTGAATACAAAAATTAGGATACCTATCAGAATTTTTAATTGATTTTTAGAGAGAGAGAGCAAGACAGTGAGAGAGAGAAAAATGGAGGAGGAGAGGGCCTGTAAGATGGCAGCGAGATAGGTGGGAGCAGAGTCTACTTCCCCCTGCACATGGGTGGAACACCTAGCTGATCTTCTGAGGAACAGAGTGAACAGCCAATGGTATCTCAGCATATATGAAAATTGGAGGCCAAACTGTAGAGGACATGGAAAAATCAAACAAGAAGAAGAGTGCTTTGGGACAATAAGGTCCCTGGGACCAGCGACTGCAGTCCCAGGCCCAGCGCCTGCTGGTTATGCTGCAAGATTCTTGGGAGAAAGCCAGGTCAATGGCTCCCTCCCCTGCCAAACAAGGTTTGAGCACCACCAGGAGGAAACCGAATCCTTGAAGTTGCAGGGGGAAATAAGGACAAAGTGGCAAACACACAGGGGTGGTGTGCAGCCACTAAGACTGTGGACGCAGGCTGGCAAGAGTTGGGTGATGAGCCCTGATCCGATCAGTCCCTGGTCTGGTTAGACAATTGGGCTGTATGGAGTGTCAGGCTTGAGCAGGAGGAATTTTTCAAAAAGAAGAAGAAAAAAAGAGGCAGTCAGTGGCTGTTGGGGAATTCTCCCAGGGCAGCCACCCCCACCTTCGCCAGCTGAGCTCAGCAGGCTCTGTAGCCCCAGCCGGAGCCCACCTCTTCTGCTAGGACCACGACTGCACTCCTAACCCTGGCCCCAGCTGCAGAGGGTGCCCAGCCACACTGGAGACCCCAGAGGTGGGCCACTGATCCAGCCTCTCCCCACTTGGCCCCAGCTGCTTCCTCAGTGGATGCGCAGTCACACCTGAAACCTTGGGAACGGTGTGTACCCAAACTCATGGCCTAACACCAGTCCCATTCCAGTGACAGAGGCTGAACGCCCATATCCGCAGCTGTGGGGGACAATGAGGGACCAAAACCGCAGTCCAGCAGCTTCCGGTCCCACCCCAGTGGTGGAAGCCGAGAGCTCACACCTGCAGCCCCATGGATGGAGTGTGCCTGACCCCATGGCCCAGAGGCACCTCATGTCCAACCCCACCAATCCCCCCTCAGCTTGCTGCAGCCATGAAGACCAGCAGAACTGGTTTGGTTTGTTTAAAGCCAGCAGGAGGCTTCCTTTTTTTTTCTTCTTTTCTTTCTTTCCTTCTTTTTTTAAAATTCCTTCTTCTTTTCTTTCCTTCTTTCTTTTTTTATACCCCTTTCCCTCCTCCCTGCCTTTCTTTTTTAATTCCTTCTTCCTTCCTTCGCCCTTTTTTTCCTTTCTTTTTTTGTATTCTCACAAGTGAGACAATAAAACCTGGGGCTGAGGCCTTCAGAAAAAACAAACAAACAAACCTAGAGCTGTGAAAGAACCAGAGTTAGACCCAAAGAGGGGTCACCCCAACAACTGAGACAGACAAATTCCACTTTGCTACTCCAGAGAACTTGCAAGTTGTTGTATATTTGTATTATTATTATTTTTTCATCTTTTATTTTATTGGGTTTTTTTTTTTTTATTTCTCTTCTCTCTGTTTAGTTTTCTTTGCTTGGCTTGTTTAATGCACTGTTTGATTGGTTTCCCTTGTTCTCTCTTTCATAGTGTATTTTTAATTTTCCCCCTTTCACTTCACTTGTGTTCCAATAGTACTACTGTAGGTCCTGTACTTCCTATTCTTGTTATTCGGATCACATAGATTTTATATGATTGTTGCTCCATCACTATTGTAAATAATTTTGGTTCTATACAGTTGTAAATACTACACAGCAACCCTCTCAGACCTCATTTCAATTCACTTTCTGGAACTTCAATACTGTGTGGTTAACTGTATTCTCTCACACACTACACCTATTTCTTATCCTTTACTCTCACTTTATCTCATAATCTGACCTCCCACAAACTCACTGCTTTCTAGATACAACTCAAAATCCTATACCCCCCAACAAGAGTCTTATCTCTTTTTCACCCATTTTTCAAAAGTGGCTACTTGGGTGAAAAATCACAGTTAACTCTATAGATATAAAAAGGATTTTCTATCTCTTTTCTATGGGTTGGTACCTTAAATACCATAGAATACATGCCCACTGTATTAAGCCATTTCACCTTTCCCCTCCACTGAACACAAATGAACAATGGGAAGACAAAGAAAAAATCCTCAAATGGAAGGAAAGGAGGAAGCCCCAGAAAGAATGCAAAATGAAACAGAGGAAACTCAATTATCAGACACTGAATTCAAAGCAATGGTTATCAGGAAGCTCAATGAGCTCACAGAGAATTACCAGAAACTACAGGGAAACTACAATGAACTCACTGCAAACTATACAAGCATGAAAAAGGAAATAGAAACTATCAACAAGCACCAAGAGGAAATGAAGAATACAATTTCTGAATTGAAGAACATGGTAGAAGGAATCAAAAGCAGGCTAGATGAAGTAGAGGATTGGATCAGCAAGCTTTACATGGTAGAAGGAAACACCCATAAAGAGCAAGAAAATAAAAAGAGACTGAAAAAAAAGAAGAGGGGTTAAAAGAAATAGGGAAAACATGAAATGTAATAATATCCATATAATAGGGATACCAGAAGGAGAGGAAAAAAGAGCAAGGGATAGAAAACCTGTTTGAAAAAGTAATGATGGAAAACTTCCCTAATTTGATAAGAGAAAAAGTCACACTTGTCCAGGAAACACAGAGAGTCCCAATCAAGAGGAACCCAAAGAGGCCCTTCATGATACATCATAATTAAAATGGCAAAATTCAAAGACAAAGAGAGAATCCTAAAGGCAGCAGGGGAAAAACAGGAAGTAACATACAAGGGAGCCAAGATAAGACTAGCAGCTGACTTCTCAATGGAAATGCTCCAAGCCAGAAGGGAATGGCAAGAAATATTCCAAGTAGTGAAAACCAGGGGCCTGCAACTAAGACTAACTTATCCAGCAAGGCTCTCAATTAAAATAGAAGGCCAAATAAGAAGTTTCCCAGACAAAAAAAGCCTCAAGAATATACCTAGTCCAAGCCAGCTCTGCAAGACATGCTAAAGGGTCTGCTTTAAGAATAGGAAGAAAAACAGTGAGAGAGAGGAACATAGGCACAAAAAAAAAATAGCAATGATAATTGCTATTAATTAATAATAACTTGAAATGTAAATTGATTAAATACCCCAATCAAAAGACACAGAATAGCAGAATGGATAAGAAAGCATGACCCACATATGCTGCCTATAAGAGACTCACCTCAGAACAAAAGACCTACATAACATAAACCGCAAGTGTAGGGCTGGAAACAAATATTCCAAGCAAATGGACAGGGGAAAAAAAGCTGGGGTAGCAATATTCATATCAGAAAAAATACACTTTTAAAAAAAGGGCCATTAAAAGAGACCCAAAAGATCACTTCATAATACTCAAGGGAAGAATCCATCAAGAAGACATAAACATAGTAATATATATGTACCCATCACAGGAGCACACAAATACATAAAGAAAATCTTGGTGGACTTGAAGAAGGATATTGACAACAACACAATAATAGTAGGGTATTTTAACACCCCACTGTCAAAAATGGACAGATCATCCAAACAAAATATCAACAAAGATATTGCAGCATTGTACAATGCCCTAGATCAAATGGACTTAACTGATGTATATAGAGCCTTTAATCCCAAAGAAGCAAAATACACATTCTTTTCAAAAGCACACGGAATATTTTCAAAGATAGACCACATGATAGGACACAAAACAAGCCTCAGCAAATTCAAGAATATTGAATTCATACCAAGCATTTTCTCTGACCACAAGGGACTGAAACTAGAAACCAACCTCAAGGAACCACCCCCCACCAAACATTCAAACTCATGGAGATTGAATAGCATGTTATTAAACAATGAATGGGTCAAGAATGAGATTAAGGAAGAAATCAAAAAGTTTCTGGAAACAAATGAAAATGAACTCACAACAATCCAAAACTTATGGGACACAAGAAAGACAGAGGGAAGTTCATAGACATGCAGGCCTACCTAAAAAAGATAGAAACATTTCAAACTAACAGCTTAACCCTACACCTACAAGAACTTGAGGAACAACAACAAAGACAGTCCAGAGCAAGTAGAAGGAAGGAAATAACCAAGATCAGAGCAGAATTAAATGACATAGAGACTAAAAGCACAATTCTAAGGATCAATGAATCCAGGAGCTGGTTCTTTGAAAAGATAAACAAAATCGACAAGCCTTTACACAGACTCATCAAGAAAAAAAGAGAGAGGACCCAAATAAACACAATCAGAAATGAAAGAGGAGAGAATGCAACTGATACCACAGAAATACAAAGGACTGTAAAAAAATTACTACAAAGTATTGCCAAACCACATCCAGGAATATGTTAAAAAGACCATACACCATGACCAAGTGGGATTCATCCCAGGGATGCAAGGGTGGTACAATATTTGCAAATCAATAAACATAATGCATCACATAAACAAAACAAAAGAAAAAATCTCATGATCATATCAATAGATGTGGAAAAAGCATTTGATAGGGTACAGCACTCATTTATGATAAAAACACTTAGCAAAGTAGGAATAGAGGGGGCATTCCTCAACCTAAGAAAGGCCATATATGAGAGACCTACAGCCAACATCATACTCAATGGGCAAATGTTAAAAGCTTTCCCACTAAAATCAGGAACAAGATAAGGATGCCCACTTTCACCACTTCTGTTCAAAATAGCATTGGAAGTCCTAGCTACAGCAATCAAAGAAGAAAAAGAAATAAAAGTCATTCAAATTGGAAAGGAGGAAGCAAAACTGTCATTGTGTGCATATGACATGATAGTGTACATAAGAAATCCTATAGACTCCACCAAAAAACAACTTGGCCGAACAAGTGAATTTGGCAAAGTAGCAAGATGTAAAGTCAACATTCAGAAATCAAAGGCATTTTTTGTACACCAACAATGAAATATCAGAAACAGAAATCAGGGGGAAAAATTCGTTTTATATAGTAACAAGGAAAATAAAGTACCTAGGAATAAACCTAACGAAGGAGGTAAAAGACCTATACTCAGAAAACTACACAACATTGAAGAAAGAAATTAAGGAAGACACAAACAAATGGAAGCATGTACCATGCTCATGGATTGGAAGAATTAGCATCATCAAAATATCCATACTACCCAAAGCAATTTATAGATTCAATGAAATCCCTATTAAACTCCCAATGACATATTTCACAGATACAGAACAAACATTTCAAAAATTTATATGGAACCATAAATGACCCCAAAAAGCTACAGCAATTTTGAGAAAGAAAAGCAAAGTAGGAAAGATCACAGTACTTGACATCAAATTCTATTAGAAGGCCACTGTAATCAAAACAGCCTGGTACTGGTATAAGAACAGACACATAGATCAATGGAACAGAATAGAGAGCTCAGAAATAAAATCAAGTCTTTATGGTCAGTTAATATTTAACAAAAGGAGCAGCAACATAAAATGTAGTAAAAATAGCCTCTTCAACAAATGGTGTTGGGAAATCTGGACAGCTACATGCAAAAAAATGACTGTCTATCACCAACTTACTCCATACACAAAAATAAATTCAAGGTGGATAAAAGACTTAAATATAAGTCATGACACCATGAAAGTCCTAGAGGAAAACATTGGCAGGAAAATATCAGATATTCTATGTAGCAACATCTTCAAGGATACGTCCCTAAAGCAAGGGACATAAAGAAAAGAATAAACAAATGGGGCCTCATCAAATTAAAAAAGCTTCTGCATGGCCAAAGAAAACAGCATTAAAATGAAAAGAGAACCAACTATATGGGAAAACATATTTGCCAGTGATACCTCATACACGGGTTTGATCTCCAAAATGTATAAAGAACTCACATGACTTCACTCCAGGAAGACATAAAACCCAATTTAAAAATGGGCAAAAGACTTAAACAGACCCTTCTCCAAGGAGGACATACAGAGGGGCCAGAGACGTATGACAAGATGCTGAGCATCACTCGCCATCAGAGAGATGCAAATTAAAACTATAATAAGATACCACTTCATCAGAATGATCAGAATGGCCATGATAAACAAATAAACAAGTATTGGAGAGGATGTGTAGAAAAAGGAACCCTAGTGCATTGTCGGTGGGAATGCGGATCGGTGCAGCCACTTTTGAAAACCATGTGGAATTTCCTCAGAAAACTAAAAACGGAACCACCTTTTAATCTTGTAATTCCACTGCTGGCATTATACCCTGAGAGCCCTGAAACACCAATCCAAAAGAACCTATGCACCCCAATGTTCATGGCAGCACAATTTATAATAGCCAAGTACTGGAAGCAACCTTAGTGCCCATTAGTAAATGAGTTGATCAAAAAACTATGGTACATTTACAAAATGGAACACTATGTAGCAGAGAGAAACGAGGAGCTCCTATACTTTGGGACAGCGTGGATGGAACTAGAGAGCATTATGCTAAGTGAAATAAGCCAGGCGGTGAGGGACAAGTACCATATGATCTCACCTTTAACTGGAACATAATCAACAAAAGAATAAAGCAAGCAAAATATAACCAGTGACATAGAAATTAAGAACAATTTGACAGCAACCAGAGGGAAGGTGGGAGGGGATAATGAGGGGAAGGGTTTTCAGGAACTACTATGAGGGACACATGGACAAAACTGGGGTGGGGGATGGAAGCAAGGAGGAAGTGTATTTGGCTGGGGTGGGGGAGGGAGGGGTTTGAGGAAAATGCAGACAACTGTAATTGAACCACAATAAAATTATTATTTAAAAAAAAGTGGAGGAGAGAAAGAAACATTTATTTTTTCACTTATTTTGCATTTATTGTTTGATTCTTATATGTGCCCTGACTGGGGATCTGACCTGCAACCTTGACTTATTAGGATGATGGTCCAACCAACTTACCTACAAGGCAAAGAGGCACCAACTGGAATTTAGTAATCACTTAGCTTCTACTCTTACCATGCATTGGTAGCAGTCACAGCTTTCTAATGAGGAAATTGACTGGAGATTGTGGCCATTGACTTGGGCTCGGATTTAAATTGTGGAAGGTAGCAATAGGTATATGAACAAGCATATTTGCAGAAAGTGTTTATTTGCAAATGGGTCTTGTTCAATTTCAGGGAAATGCTTAATTCAGAATGAACACAGCAATAAAGCAAATTTTAAATGACTTTTATGGAATTCAAAAATTGTGAGTTAAAAGCACTTGAATTAAATTAAGAAGCAATTTTATTGAGTTAATGTGAATAGAAAAAAATTAAATCAATAAAACTTCACTTGCCATTAAGTTCAAAAACAGTGAGAGCATTTTATTAAGTGTGTTGTTTTAAATTCAACAATGTATGTTCCCTCAATTTGCAAAGCTTTTTTTTTTTTCAGCCTGAATATGGGCTTTAAAAATTGCTGGTATATGTAAACACAATATATATAATGTAAACCATGAGTAAAACTGACCTTGGGAAGGCCATTTAACTAGTCTGCTCAGTTTCATCACATATGAATCAAAGAAATCTATATGTATTCCATATGTGTTACATTTCTGGAGATACATTATGCATTCCCAACCAGTGAGGTGAGCCCACATTCACCCATGGCTTCCTATGCCCTTTATAATTTGTCTATTATAGGTTAGTAATGGTTAACTCCTCTTATGGTAAATAGTAGGTCAAAAGAGAAATCATCATTTTTGTAGGTCAAAGATGGGTGAATAACAGCAGTTTCATATTGTTCAACCTGATAGAGTCCTCTGGAATTAAGTGATTAAATCCATCACTCATTCAGTAAATCAAGTGACTGCTCTGTCAGGTACTTTGTGTACAGTAATAAACTAAGAAGATGCTGATCTTAAGATGGAGTGAGAGACAGCAAACAAACTTTCAAATAAGTATAAAATATATAATTAAAATTGTAATAAACATTATCAAGGTAAAAACTCAGGGTAATGAAAGAATAATGGAGGGAACCAAAATAGACAGCTCAGAGGCAATGCCATTTTGTCCACACCTGAGTGGTGAGCCAGGTGCAGCACAGGAAAGAGCATGTGTAAAGGCTTGGGCTGGGATGCAACTGGCCATACATTTCAATGGAGTCTAGAAGGTTGTGGGGAAGGTGTGTTCTGTTTCTTGATTTGGTAACTGGATGCCCTCACTGCATAGGCCCCTGGGGCTGATATCCAAGTGAGATGATCTGGCCAGCTTGGCCACCCACCTCTACTCATGTGCTGCTTGATGCTGCTTGTGGGCCACCTCTACTGGCCTCAGAAAAATAATCCCTGTTACTCTGACAGTTCCCTACTTGGAGCCTTAGGACCTGGCTTAAAAATGAGGGAGTGCTAGTCAGCTCAGGCAGCCCTGTCAATGGAAGCTTTGTACCTAGCCAGAAATTTTCCCCTAACAGAGCATTGTTTGTAAAACAAACAAACAAACAAAACATTTTTTATTGAGTACTAATTATGTGCCAGGTACCAAGATATGTGCTTTATTTCAATGTTATTACTCAGTGATAGTCCAATGAGATAGGCATTATTCTTACCCCATTTTACATATGGGGCAACAAGGGGCAACAAGTTTCAAGGAAGCTGAGTGCCTTATCCATGGTCACAGAGTGGGGAGGTGGTAGGGCTAGACAGTCTGAATCTAGAGGTTCTGCCCTTAACCTGTCTGCTATGTTGCTCTCTCCATGCCATTACAGAGCATGCTTTGCTTTTCTTCAAGAAATACTAAGTCAAGCCACAGCCTTATGAGTCATAGGTTGGGCATTTCACAATTAGTAAAGCTTTGTTTGCTGAACCTATTTATGAAAGAGGCCAATTCTCACACAAGAACTTGGATAGTGAAGGCTATAGGTCCCAGCAGATTGGAAGAGAGCAAGCTCAGCTTCTGATTCTTGGTGGAGACTCCAAGAATCAAGGAATCTGTGCATGTTTTTCTGGGTGATGTGGTCAAGGAGGGCCTCAAGGATACCAAGAGCTAAACAGAAGCCATTTGTTGCAGTGTAGACTTTTTAGCTCCATGCTTCTCCATGGGATCCCAGCCCAGATACTGCAGGGCATCAGGATAAGTGCTAGTCCACCTTGGTCCAGGCTGACAAGGTGAGAGATCACTGCAACTGTTGCAGCAAGAATAGAAAATAAGGGATTCCAGGGAAAAGTGAATTCCCAAATCCAGGTTCCCCTTAGCCATTGAGGGCTTCTTTTTTTGGTGTGACCCACACCTGTATATTTTGGGACTAATATTTTTCCTTGTCCCATTACAAGTGACTGAACATATTTTACAGTTCCATGGGCAGAGTTCACAGGCTATTATCTCTACTTCCTGGGGGCTGCCAAGCAGGAAAAGATGCCTGTGAAACCACTGGTGCCAGAAGCAAAGAGGAATGCCTTACAACTGCAACTGTCTCCCAAATTCCTAGGTGACAGGGAGGCCTGTGTCAGGCAGCAGGACTAAAGCACATCCTGCAGAGGCAGTTTTGGATGGGGGCCCTCTGGGACTCTCCAGCAATCATATCGATTTCAAGGCCCTGCACAGAGTTGGGGCTGGGAAAGGAAGGCCTGAAACACTGTGAAATGTGATAAAGCTGGTTTGGTTCAGGGCGCCATGCTTTGTGAAACCTGCCTATCTGTTACACTGATGCTGTTACACAACTGTCTGGGAATTTATCGGCATCCTCATGCATACAATGATGCCAACATATCCCAAAGTGGGTGGGTACTGGAAGGGAGGGGTCAGACTGGCTTTTGCAGAACTCCCACATCCAGCAAATGACATGCCAGAAGAAATGATTAGCACAAAGCTAGATTGTTGATTTCAATGAAACGGTTGCCTAACATCTTGAAGATTCAGGTCATTGGGGTATTTTGTCTCTATCATCTTCTCAGAAATCCAAAGTTAATTTTTTAAAAAGATTTATTTATTTATTTATTTATTTATTTATTTAGAGGGGAAGGGAAGGAGAAAGAGAAGGAGAGAAACATCAATATGTGGTTGCCTCTTGTGTGCCCCCTACTAGGGACCTGGCCCACAACCCAGGCATGTCCCCAGACTGGGAATCAAACTAGCAACCCCTTGGTTCTCAGGTTTGAGCTCAATCCACTGAGCCACACCAGCCAGGGCCCAAAGTAAATTTTGAATCTCAAGAAAGAAAGTTCTCAAATTTCCCTGGAAACTTCCTTCAGCGTTTAAAATATATGAGGAAACAACTCAAATGTTCATTAACAGGTGAATGGATAAAGAATTTGTAGCATCCACATGATGAAATATTACTTGGACAGTGCTTTAAAGCACTGTCAGCTCTAACTGCTGATACATGGACCAACGTGGGTGAATTTTGCTAACTAAAAGTATCCAAACTCAAAAGACTACTGTATGACTCCATTTATATGACTTCCTGGAAAAGGCAGCTATTGGGAGAAATCGCCCCCATTGCAAGTACTTTTCAATTCCATGGGTGTCTCTTGGTCTCAATGGGGATGAGGGTCAAGTAGCATTGAAAAGAATCTGTGCCAACACTTCATTTGGAGAAGTTTCACTTTTTATTTGTTATATACTTTGGAGTTTTAAAAACAAACAAACAAATAAACCCTTGTCCTATGCTTGATGTTTTGTTTACTATGTTAAGCCAGATGAAGCAACATCTAGAGTCACAAAAAGGAGATATATCTTCTCTGTTCTCCATCTAGCCCAACTAGCTTAAAACTCCTGAGGTGAAAGAATCTGATTAATTTAGCAATCTCTTTCCCTTGAAAAATGCACTTATGCCCAGGAACTTACAATTTTGCATGCAGTTTCAGGGAGACTTGTAGACCCTTTAAAGTCCATCCCCAGAGCCCCTAAAAGCCCATGGTTCTCCAGTTTAGTACCTCTGCATTAGAGAGTGGGGACCATGTCTGCTTCCCTTAAACACAATTCCATATCATCTAGTCCAACTATATCAGTCACCAATTGCTGCAAAACAAGCCACTCCAACACTTAATGACTTAAAACAATAATGATTTATTATTTATCTAAAGTCTCTGTGTTGGTTAGTCTCATTTGGGTGGTTCCTCTGTTCCAAGTGGTGTTGGCTAAGGTCACTTATATGGCTGCATTAGTCTGGGCCCTCATTTGGATACTCTGCTGGAGCTGGAATGTCCAACATGACCTTAGCCACATGCTTGAGGCCTGGGGGTTGACCATCAACTGGGGCACCTTAGTTCTCTTCCACTAAGACTGTCTTTTTCTCCATGTGATCCCTCATTAGTCAGTAGTTAAGCCTCGTGGCTGACTTCTAAGAAAGAGAAACTGGCAGCTGCCAAGCCTCTTAAAGGTTAGGTCCAAAACTGTCAGTGTCACCTCCACCACATTCTACTGGTTAAAGCAACTCACAAAGCTATTCTAGGTTCAAAGAGAGAGGAAATAGACTCTGTCTCTTAATTGGAGGAGCAAACTGTTCATATAGGATGACAGGATTGCTAATGGCCTTCTTTGGAGACCTATTGCACTAGGTTTTTTGCAAAGTGTGAGAGGACCCATCAGTGTTAAGGGTAACACCATGGTACCAATCAGGGAAATGAGCTCCTGGGGTGGAACCTGAGCATTCTCTTCCTGCTTCTCAAAAATGTATTTTCTAATGCATTTCTTCTCTTATGTCACCATGAAGAACATCAGAGGTGAGTGTGGACTGTTCCTCAAAGCTCATATTTTCTCCCTCCAGCCTCATTGCCCCATTACTCTTCCAGTGTTACAATGCCATATCCACAGCACCTGTAAACTCCACTGCTCACTTTGAACTTTGTTATGTTGTGTTATAACATATAAGTATACATTAGGTACTATAGTGTGTCACATTTTTCTCTTCCCAGAAATACATGTCTGCTTTCTCTAGACAAATTGGACGTTCCCTAAGGAAAGGTGCCACAATTCCTATTTGAGGAAGCTGGTAGAGTTCTAAATGGGAACAACCATTTGTGTAACCTGTTACAAGGGCAGCCATTGTACAAAGGCCCCAGCCTGTCTCTCACAGTCCCTCCTCCATGCATAAATTTGGTAGGCTTTGGCTCTCATGGACCCTTAGGGTGAAATGAGCTATCTTGCTGTCTGCCAAGCTGAATTATGTTTTCTTGTTCCTAATCTGTCCTTGTGATTTTGTTAGAAAGTACTTCCCATTGGTTGAGGTAGGATATAATGAAAACAGGGTCCCACAGCAAACATTCCTTGGGAGCACTGATCCCATCCTCATGCCACACTGCGGAGTCTACAGTATCTATGCAAATGTTTGACTCCACCTGAAAGCCACTTCTGTTGCTTCTTGGTGTTTCTGCTCCTTTCCTAGAATACTTCTTTCTTTCTTTTTATATTATTTATTTATTTTAAATAGTTTATATTGATTATGCTATTACAGTTTTCCCAATTTTTCCCTCTCTATCCCCCCTCTGCCCTGCCCCCCAACCCCCCAGCATTCCCTCACCTTAGTTCACATCTGTGGGTTGTACGTATAAGTTCTTTGAGTCCTCTGTTTCCCATATCATTTTTATCTCTCCCAGTCTACCTTATGCCTATGAGTCATGCTTCTTCTTCCTTGTACCTTCCCCCCATTCCTCCCTCCCCCCCTCAAATCCCTCCATGTGATGTCCATTTCTCTAATTCTGTTCCTGCTCTATTGTATGCTTAGTTTTTGTTTTCATTGTTTTTCTTTTCTTTTAGGTTCATTTGTTGATAGCTGTGAGTTTGTTGTCATTTTACTGTTCATATTTTCTTATCTTCTTCTTCTTAGATAAGTCTCTAACATTTCATATAATAAGGGCTTGGTGACAATGAACACCTTTAACTTGACCTTATTTGGGAAGCACTTTATCTGCTCTTCCATTCTAAATGATAGCTTTGCTGGATAGAGTATTCTTGGGTGCAGGTCCTTGCCTTTTGTGACTTTGAATACTTCTTTCCAGCCCCTTCTTGCCTACAAGGTTTCTTTTGAGAAATCAGCTGATAGTCTAATGGGAACTTCTTTGTAGATAACTCCTTTCCTCTTGTTTCTTTTAGGATTCTTCCTCTATATTTAATCTTGGGTAACTTAATGATGTTGTGTCTTGGTGTGTTCCTCTTTGTGTCCAGCTTCTTTCAGAGTTTCTGGGCTTCCTGTAAGTCTATTCCTTTGTCCAGTTGGGGAAGTTTTCCTTCATTATTTGTTCAAATAAGTATTCAATCTCTTGCTCTTGTTCCTCTCCTTCTGGCACCCCTATAATTCAGATATTGCAATGTTTCAGGTTGTCCCAGAGGTTTGTAAGAATCTTCACTTTTTTTAATTCTTGTTTCTTCATTTTGTTCTGAATAGATATTTGTTTTTTCCTTTTTTTCCAAATTGTTGGTTTGAGTCCTGGTTTCCTTCCTGCCACTGTTGGTTCCTTGAACATTCTGCTTTATTTCACTTCAGGTATCCTTCATTTGTTTTTTAATTTTAAACCAAGCTCAATCAGATCTGTGAGCATTTTGATTACCAGGGCTTTAAATTCTCTATTGGATAAGTTAGAGATCTCCTCCTCGCTTAACTATCTTTCTGAAACTTTACTCTGTTCTTTCATTTGCACCATATTTCTTTGTCTTGGTGCAGCTGATAGGTCATAAGGGGGTGGGGCCTTAGGTATTCACCCAGGCAGGGCAACCCTCTTTGCTGTGCTGTGGCACTGCCTGTGGGGGAGGGGCCAGAGAGGGAACAGTGTGGCTTGCCTGCTCATCTTTAGCGCATTTTTCAATGGACTCTCAGACTCCTGTGTGAGACTGGGAGCTTCTCCTACTGCCACAACCACCAGATCACCATAGCCCACAGCCACTTCTGAGTCCTTTTAACTCAGCCCCTCCTGCGCAGCCTGCCAAGCTTGGCAACCAGCCCTGCACCCAAGGTCCTCAGCGTTGCTGCAGTGTCACCACAGTTTTTCTGAGTTGGCCCCCTCGGTCTGCCACCTTACTGGTCTGGTTGTTCTGGGTGATTTTTTCTTTAATTTCTTTGTTGTTGGAGTTCCATGCAGCTTGATTTTCTGGTGCTTTTGGCTGTTTACTGATTTTAGATTGGTTGCTGTCTTCCTTTTGGTCGTGAGAGGAAGTGAAGGGTCTCTACCTATGCCTCCATCTTGGCCAGAACTCTACTTCCTTCTTTCTTAGTTCCTTGCCCCAACTTGGCCCATTCTTCAAAGCCCATCTCATGTAGCCTATAGTAGGCTTACCATCCTTCCAAATCTGTAAGTTCTCAGGATCATGGTGTCACAGAGCTTCAGAGCTAGAAAGGTTTTTTAAGCTTCTAGTCCAGCAGTTTCAAACTCTGCAAGTATTGGGGTCCTAGGAAGGCCTCAGCCATATAAGGATGACGAGTGGGTCCTGTAAGCCAAGCTCTGTACTTGCCACTCATATTTCAAATGAAGTCTCTCTCATGTTTTCTTTTAATTTTGATATGCCTTATAAAATATTTTGCGGTAATAAAAATGATGACAAAAATAAAGATTGAAAAGCCATGGAACTAATCTAACTTTTTGTGAATAATAACTTCTAGAGACTTGTCTTTAGATAAGTAGCCAATAGTAGGTGCAGAACCAGATCTCCCCATCTTGACTACCAACTCCCATTTGTATATTATTCTGGATGAAGATGGAAGCCATGCATGAGAAGCCATGCCTAAAATGAGAGTAAAAGGTCTTGATACTGCTTTGCTGAGTTTGAAGAAATATTTATTTGACTGAGATCCTGCCTCTGCTTTGCTGGAATTTTCCATGCTGCAGACAAACGATTATTGCAGGATTACCATGTGCTGCGGGATTTTCTCTAGAGCCTGCTGGGAGCTTGTTTTGCTAGCTCAGCTGTTTCTCCATTTGCCCTTCCTGAATGATGTCAGCTGGGATGTTGTTTCACTCAAGAATCCCCCCCGCCCGCTGCTCACTGCCTCAGAGTCTCTTTTGGTCCAGCTATCAATGTCTTCATCCTCCCCCCTTTTCTCCTGTTCTCTCCACTTTTGATATCCTTGAAGTTGATGGTGTTTGTCAGGTCTGTCTTTAATTCTGGGAAAGAAAGCTGGTGGAGCTATTTGCGGTTTTTGGAGAGTATCCCTGCCTGTAATTATTTTTCCCCTAGTCGCTCTTGATGAGGGGAAAGCCTATTGTTGTATTATCACCAGTCATCACCTGGGCTTTCCCATCATTCAGTGTGTCTTGTGGGGAAATAACAGCATGATGAGCCTCAGAAAAACAACGATTGTTTAGCCTCCACAAACCATCAAATGAAGAAGTTGGTTCCCAGGACAATGCTTGGTTTGGCCCATCACATCATTTGGCCACAGAGTTCCCGATGATGAGAGTGGACTTTCATCAGTTCTGTTCATTCCACATGTTACGGAGCTGTCAGAGGCTGGGCATAAATAGAAATGGGTACTTCCCCTACACAAACACAGGAAATCCATGGCTCAGAGAAATGGGCAAAGATGAAATAATCATAAATACTCTAAAGCTTTAGTAATTTGGACTAATTATTGTGAAGGATGTTAAGAATTACTAAAAGGGCTTAATTACATTAAATCCATGTCAACAAGTGGAAGAGGGTTTGATATTAACAGAGCACTAGACAGGGAGTTAAAAGCCCAAGTTTTAATCCAAGCTTTGCCATTAACTCACTGGGTGACTTTAGGTGGCATTCTTTCTTTCATTGTGTCCAAATTTTCTTGCTTAGAAAAAGTGGAAGTTTTGAATAAATTACCTACAAGGACACTTCCATGCCTCATATTCTATCTTTTGGAATATTTGTTAAATACCAACCCTGGGCAGGGCAGCATTCTGGGCCCTGCAGGGGAAGTGAAGGAATATAGCAGAGCCAGTCTTCACCATCGGGTTTGGGATAAGGACCTGCTGCTGCCTTAAGTTAAAGCAGAAACAGTTATGCATTAGGCTAACAAATCTTTGCCAAAAGGAATGGGCTTAATTTAAATAAAAATTAGTAATTAGAACATTAGTTGTTGAAATGCAAATGCTTGCTTATAAAGTGCTTAGGCTTAAGTAGGTTGAATAATCCTCTGCAGTTGCAGTTGCACTTTTAAGCTATTTAGCTCATGTTTTTTCATGGACTGTTATTATAGCTGCTTATGATTTATGCTCTCTACCTTCTCTAAAAAAGATATGAGGTATCTTAAAAACATATATAAACAAGAATTCATATTTTAAAAAGAAAAAAAAAACAGAAAGCAATTATAAATGGCAGAGATAGGCTTTCCAAATACCTGAGATGAGTTCATTTCGGCACCTGATCCCCAGGTTAAATACACTTCTTTCACTATCAAAGCTTAAAGGTTGCCCAAAACAATATAGAGTCCAGGCTGAATGAGTAAAGGGCTTACTATGAGCATGACTCAATAAGAAGCATATTTCTTTCCTTAAGGACAAGTAGGAAGGTAGACTTGCAGACAAATTTATAGGATACAATGTGCTTAGTGTACATTTCTGAGTGGTTTCCAAATTATTTTGATTGGGTACTTCTATCAGAAAAATATCTAGGATATGTACCCCTGCAATATGTGTATGTTTATTTGTATATAAATTATACATATATAAACTACTGTTCTAAGATGTGTGTGTATATAATGAAACATACACAAAGAAGAAATTAAAATTTGGGGGATAAAAATAAGTATGAATAGTTTTACATTTTCTTCCCAGATTCCAATGATGTGCCTTTATTTGTATGGAATGTTGATAAGTAGAACAATTGTTGTTTAAATATTAATAAATGACTGAATGCTTAAAAGTGGTTAAAAAGAATGTTTTCACTTGCAATTGCACTTATCCTTATAAATCATTTAGCAAATGTATTTTTCAAAATTAACCTTTTTTTAAAATAAGCCAGTCAGGGAAAGATAAGTACCATATGATTTTACTCATATGTGGAATCTAATGAACAAACTGAACTAACAAGCAAAATAGAGACAGACTCATAGATAGAGAGCAGGTTGACTGCCTGAGGGGGTATTGTCAGGGTGGTGAAGGAGTGAAGCAAGAAAGAAGGAAAAAAAACTCCTGGACATGGACAACAGTGTGTAGTTATTGTGGGGGAGGAGGGTAGATGGAGGTGGAAGCAGGTTTAAGGGGAATAAATGGTAATGGAAAAATACAACAAAAATAAAAATAAAAGCAAAAATAAAATAGAATAAAATAAACTTTTTGGGATGGGGACAATTTTAGATTTATAGCAAATTACAAACATGGTGCAAAGTGTTAATGTATACCCTACACCCAGTTTCCCCTAATGCTAACATCTCACAAATATTTTTTTTCATAGATTGTTAGCACCTTGAGCACCTCCTGGTATGTTTGCACCCAAGCCCTTTTTGGGGACCATTAACTTTTTTCTACATTCTATTTTTTCAGGTAAACAATTAACTAATGTATAATGTACATTCAGCAAAATACAAAAGTCTTCAGGCCCCCAAGGCAAAGAATAAATCCCTGAGAAGCACATTTCCAGAGAACTCATGACTCCCTGTGGACCACAGTCACTGGGAGCAGAGCCCCAAAGGCTCCAGCCCTCTTGTTCACAGCTGGACCTTCAGAACCTAGAAAAAAATCCAGCAAAGAAAAAGCACTTCATAAATACTTATTAACTGACTGAGTAACTGACTGAGAAAACAACATTTTCTCCAAGTATCTTAAAAAGTAAGGAGAGGCCATAAATAATTTTTCCCCTATTACATGTTTAAATGAAAAAAACAGAGCTTTATTAGTCACAGAAAAGGAGTGGAAACTGATAAAATTTTGCTATTCATGTAAGGAATTGCAAGTTACCTGGTACTATAGTTCCAGCTTCTTCCAGTAATTTGGTTTGGAGTGTTGTATAATCACAGATCCTGTGTAGGCACCCTCCTGGCCCTCCTCTTCACCTGGCTTAGGTGCCCATGTGACTAGCATGTGTTTTTTCTGTCAGGGCTTAGGTCACATGTGGAAGACTTTCCTGGCCCACATTGTCCTCTCTCTTCTGAACTGGCCATAGAACTTTTCATCTGTATTGACTGTTTCACAATAGCATTATCTTCTGTCTCCCCTATGGGATCTTGACTGTTTAGTGTGCTAAGTGAACTCATTTCGTGTGTACAATCTTTGCATCATCAACTAGAAAATGAGCTCCTTGAGTAGAGGCCAGTGACCTCTCATCTCCTACATCTTGAGATTCTATAACAGAGCGACATGAATTGAAGGTGTTGGAGTTCTCAACAGCCCTGCAGCTATTATCCAGAAAGGGCACCAAAGTGAGGCATCACTAGCTGCTAATTTAACAACTCTCAACAAATTACATTAAGCCCCTACTGTCTGCAAGGCACTGAGGGGGTGTGTGTGTGTATGTATGTGTGTTTGTGTTTGTGTTAGATGGGGTGGTCAGAGAGTGTCTTTCTCATAAGTCAACAGATGAGCAGAGACCTGACTGAAATGAAAGAAGGAACCATGAAGATGTCTGTGAAAGAGCAGTCAGGGAGGAGGAGCAGTCAGTGCAAATGCCCTATGGTGAGAAATCTAATTCTGGGTCATTGACACCTTCCTTATATTTCCACATTTAGAATAGTTTCAGTCAACTCCCCAGGGACCTGACAGAGTCCTTCATCTTTTTGCACTTTGGAGTCCTTGTCAGCCCATTAGGTGAGTCAATTGGACCAGATTTCCAAGCTAATATTTTTGTGGCTTTATGGAAAAACTATTATGTATGAAGAAAACACATTTTCTCTCTTCCAGCTGAGACAGGCTCTCTTCTGTCACATACTTCATTTCTCCACTCCCACCCAAACCCATGTACACTATAAACATACACAAACACATTCCATACACACACATTCTAGTTACTTTTATTTTAGAAACATGCTAAGCAATATTTTGTGAGTGTGTTTAACACAGTTGTGGGTTCAGGGTTATACATGGACAATTGCTCATGTGGTCTATATTGAATAATGCCACTGGCACTGTCCACTCTCCCCCAACATACCTCCTGGGTGTCCTATGGTCTCCAAGCTAGAAGATTCCTAAGGGAGGTGGTCACTTCCCTTGGTGACTTTTCTTAAGGGCCATTCTTTCCAAGAGTACCTGGGTACCTGTCTAAACAGAGACACTTGCTGAGGTGGCTTTCACTTCACTGCCCTGACCTCCCCTCCCCCTGCATTCTGGGAGCCACCAGTAATCCCTTGAGATTTTTTCAAGTGCTACATTTTGGTTCACCCTATCCTCAGACATGAATTCCTTTAATTTGCAATACTCTGTTCATTTGGATTAAAATGAACTTGTGATTTTTATTTATTTACACTTAGGTCATAAAAAGATAATTTTGCAGTCAGCAGGCAAACAAGAGGACCTTCCCTTCTTTGCCTCCAGAACTTTTGGGAGCCTCTGTTTCCTGCTATGGTCATTTAACCTACACTAACTCTTGAGCTGACCCATGTCCCATCAGGCATGGTCCTGATGGGACTGGGCAACCATCGCTGGCAGGTTGTTTTTGGAGTGATGCCTTGGCACAAATGTCCTGCCTTCCTGGATCCATGTAAGAGACTTACCTCAGGACAAGAGTAAAAGGCAATCTAAGATGGTAGTTACTTCTTTATGTTTCCTAGAACTACTGGAGTGTCTATTATTTTGCATAAAATTGGCTGTATTCAATTTCTGCTTTTCAGGATGTCTAAACCTAAATTTCTGTTCTCTTCTTTATGCAGTTCTGATAAACTAGCATCATATCATCATCCCCACCTGCTATGAGGAAAAGGCCACTCCCACACCAAACCCGGTCTGAGGCCTATTCAAGTGTCTCCCTTTTATATTGCTCTTGGGATATAACAGTCCAATATTCTCTCCATTTGATTCCTGACACCATTTCTCTCTAACAACTTTGGAGCTCTTCAAAAGAAAATTTTGTATTTTCTTTTCTCTTAATGTAGCAACTCTTTTTTTTCTTTTTTTATTTTAATTGTTGTTCTTGTACAGTTTTCTGTTAATGTAGCAACTCTTAAATTAACCTTTCAGGGCCACAGATTCCTAGATCATCTCTTTCATAAAAATTGCTGACATATGAAATTTTACAATTCTATGAGGTGTGGGGATTTATCACATCTTATATGTGGACTGTGGATTCTATATTAAGAACCCCTACATTTTCTTTTTAGCCTGTTTATAGACCCTGTCAGACACAGAAGAAAACAGTCATGTGCAGGCTCTACTTCCTACATTTCCACAGCTGGTGCTATTCACTTCCCATTGCTGCTGTAATAAATTATGGCAAACTGGGTGGCTTAAATAAGACAAATTTATTCTCTTTTAGTTATGGGGCTAGAAGTCTTAAAATCAAGATGTTATAGGGATGTGTTCCTTTTGGAGGCTCTAGGGGGAATCTCTTTTGTTGCCTTTTCTAGCTTCTAGAAACCACCTGCATTCCTTGGCTCACAGCCCCTCTCTCCATCTTCAAAGTCAGCAGACTAGCAATTTCAAATTCTCTATCTCGACCTCTGCTTCCCTCATCACATCTCCTTGTCAGACTAACTTTTCTGCCTCTCTATTTCCTTTCAAAGGACCATTGTGATTACATTGGGCTCATTGGGATAATCCAGGATAATCTCCCCATCTCAAGACTCTTAATTAAATTATATCTGCAAGGTCCTTTATATCCTGTAAGATAACAAATTCACAGGGATTAAGATATGGATTTATTTGGGGTGCATCACTTTGTTTACCACACTATCTTTAAGCCTCACCTTCCAGGAACTCTTTCCAGACTCCTCAATATTTAGAGTAAGGGAGACTGATCCACTCTCCCCTACTCAGACCCCATATTCTCTCTAAGTATCTCAGTGAGTGAGTCCAACATCTGATTAGTAAGAAATACATGCAGGACAAACAGCACATAGTTTCTCTCACAAGCTATGTACTCAGTGATATGGGGGCAAGAGAAGAGATTGGTCATTTTGTACGCACCCTGTACCAGGCCTGCCTCTAACTGATGGAGACCATTTCTTGGGTCTCCATCCAGGAAGAAGGGTTAGATGGGAAAATGCCAGTACAATTAAACAATTCTTCCCAACAGCAACTTCATTGTCCCCTGCATCATTTTTACTTTCTTTTCTTCTACTTGATTCAGTGGTGCCAGAACGAGAGCTGTAACTGTGGGTGCCAGAGACAGAGATTACCCCTAACCAATAAACTGTAAGTTTAACTAAACCTTTACAGCAGAATCCCTAGTGGCTTGATGGGGTGGATTGTGATTCATTCCATCTGGCAAAACTAGCTTGTCAAGGGATCTGTCAAGTGAATGAAACTCTATTACTTAGTGGTTGAGATGGTCCACTAGTGTGTCTATGTACCTCAGCACTATTAGGGAGAGTGAGCTGAAGGGGAATCACTTGCTAGACTGGTATTGCAGCTGGTGGTCTAGACCAGCACAGTAGCCAAACCCTCCCAAAGGTGGAAAAGGTTGGGTAAAAATCAATAGTAATGGAGAGGAGGAGAGATAGTGGGTGAGGGTAAATGAATGGACAAATATGGATTATTCAATAAAGGGACTCTAATGTTAAAATAGTGCTTCAATAGAAACAAAGAACAAGAGATAATACTTTCCTTTAGTTCACTTCAGATGCCTGAAAGTGTTAAGGGATATCATGCCAAGACCCTTCCTAATTTTGGAATTTAATGAGATTTAATGGAAATCTATAAATCTGAGTGGTTTGCTCTGGAAGATATTTTGATCATATGAAATGATGATGAATTGATGCACCAATTGTTAATGAATGAGTAAAATTCTCTTTTGACTGATTTTTCCTGTTACATTTATTATCATACCATGATATTGTGTTAACACTGTCATTGTTGGTAAGATTCAACTACACTATGTGAACAAATCTTATTATAATACTGATATTGATTGATAATCAAATGTACTGACAGACTGAGTTAAATCTTCCTCAGGATGTAATACTGATAGAAAAAAGGTTGGCTTGACAAAGAGCTGGACTTAGCTAATCGTCAGCTAATTTATCTGCCAAATAATTCTGCATAAGTTTATCATAAGGTACAAATAGTGGTAGAACAAGTGATCAAATTAACAAAAATGTGAAAAATTTTGCAATGGCTTTATAGACTGGATTAGTTTTTGTTTTAGATATATCTTTACATCACATTGCTCCTCCAAATGTTAAACATATTCATACTGATACTATTTCTGTATCTGTGATATTAATGCTATGTTAAATGTAGATGCTCAGACAAATATGATCATTTTGCTGTAAGAGAGCCTTGGTCAAAAGCCGAGAGAGGTAGTACTCAAAAGAGATCTGTCTTTTAGCCTCAGCTTCTGGGAGGTGATCTGTAAGCCCTTGGCATGTCTTCAAGTAGTGTGATTTATGATGGGGGCTTTGGGTTATGTGGTATCAGCTTGACCTGTGGAGGGGCTGGAGACTAAAGTCAGCATGTAGTTGTTTGCATTGTCAACCATATCTACTTGATCAAGCCCCGACACAAACTCTGAACACTGAGGCTCAGGTGAGCTTCCCTGGTTGACAATACCCAGTGTATATTGTCATACACCATCATCAGGAGAAGTTATGAATGTCCATGGGTCCACTGGGGAAGATAACTGGAAACTCTACATGTGGAACTCTCCTGAACTCTGCCCATGCACTCTTCCCTTGACTGATTCTAATCTGTATTCCCTTACTGTAATGAACCATAACTGTGAGTATTAACAGCTTTTTAAAAAAATTTTGTTTATTGTGGTTCAAGTACAGTTGTCTCCATTTCCCATCCCCACCACTCCCCTCACCCAGCCATAAGCCAGGCAGTGAAAGACAAATACCATATGATCTCACCTGTAAGTGGAACCTAATCAATATAACAATTTTCAGTGAGTTACGGGAGTCCTTCTAGTAAATTACTGAAATCAAGGGTAATCTTGGAGAATCTAGAACTTGCAATTGATGGGAAAAGTAAGGGTGGTGTTGGGGACTCCCTAACTTGCAGGTGTACTCCCACTTCCCCATCCCCACAACCTGAAACCTGCCTGTTGTGAATGCTATTGCTCAGACTCTGCTCTCACCTAGGGCTAGAAGGATGGTTAACAGATTCCCTCCTGTCTGAGGCCAGGTACTGAAATTTCACCAAGGCTTTAGTGACCTCAACCTAAAAGAAAGATTGGTGGTAGGGCAATTGGGCTACATTTGGTGATTTTGCTACATTTGGCCATGAAAGAGGCAGCATATTAGGGCTTTTTTTTTTTTGATGACAGACAGATAGTTGCTAATTTCAAAAAAGGCAGCCTGGACTCAAGCATCCTGTTCATAAGACAAAACATCATCAAACTTTCTTGTTTAATTTGGTTAACTTTAAAAACATTTTTGCATATTGAATAGGGCAAATTGGCATGCTCTGATGCTTGTATACAATGCTAAACATGCCCTGACAGTAAAAATGGTAGCAACTACCATTGCAAAGGGCTTACTGTGTGCTGGTCACTACACGCAACATGCAACAATCCTACTAGGGTGCCTTACTCAGCCTTCTTTCACTGAGGAGAAATGGAGTCACAGGGAGCTTTAGTAACTTGCTTAAAAGCCAATTCCTGAGCTGGCAGCCATAGCCCTTCTGCCTCTCACCTTCATTGCAGTGTGATATCTTTTCTATTGTGTTTCATTTGGAAAGATGACAGTTAATGAGAGCAGAGAGAGGTCCCCAAGTGTCAATAAGATACTTAAACTATCTACATTAAACGGCAGGAAACAAATGTTTATTAATTGATTGACATGAGAAAGCATAAGTCCCTGTTCCCAAGGGAAGGGAGGTTGGTCAAGCTGGGTGGGGACAGTGGTAAAGAAATTGGTCTTTTGAAAACTTATTTGGTGCCCAGGTCTTCACATACAAGATTTTGTTTAATTCTTATAATCTTAGGAAGGATTATTAACTCTATTTTACAGATTAAATAGCATTAACTTTGGGTTACAAACTCCAGTATTACAAACATAATAAAGGTATGTCATAGGCTGAATTGTGTCCCCTAAAACTCATTTGCTGAAGACCTAACCCCCAGTACCTCAGAATGTGACTGTACTTGGAGATTGAGTCTTCAAGAGGTAAGTAAGGTAAAATGAGGTCAACATTACTTGTGTCCTTATAAGAAGAAGAAATTTGGACAGACACACAGAGGGAAGCTTGTCTGAAGACACAGGTAGAAGACAGCCATCTACAAGCCAAAGACAGAGGCCTCAGAACAAACCAACTCCACCAACAACTTGTTCTCAGACTCCCAGCCTCCAGAATGAGGAAATAAATTTCTGTTGTTTAAGCTTCCCAGTCTGTGATACTTTGTTATGGCAGCCCTAGCAAATAAAAGGTACAGTGGAAATTGATCCTCAGGTATAACTAAGCCCTGGCTGGATTTTTCTCTGAAACATGGAAAAGATCAGCCAGCGATGTGGGAGGCAGCCAGGCAGGAGCCAAGTGAGTGATGTGCACAGTGATTAAATGTGATGGATGGAACAGTGGGCAGGGGTGAGATCAGGAAAGGCCTCCTAAATAAGGTGAGCATTGAGCTGGGTAGGGAAATTCAGAAAAGACGCAGAAGGACAGAGGGGAAGGAGGAGGGCATTCCAGGCTACAGGGCAGCTGGTTTTGCTGGATCCTGGTACTGCCATCCCTTTTGTCTGGATGGACACTGGCCCAGCCAAGCATACATGTGGAAGCAGCAATGAAGAATGTTGGGTCTGACTGAGCAGGAGGAGATGGTCTGTAAATTGGGAACTGCTTTTATACACAACCTCTTCCTGAAACCCCAGAAGATGACCAAGAACAAAGAGGCCAGCAGCTTCTCATAGTTATTGAGACAGAGAGTGAGAGAAGGTGGAACCATGAGGCACTGGCAGAAAAAGGACAGTTAACCCTAGAACCCTGAGCCTTGGAAAAAGAAACTGACCAAAAAAAAAAAAAAAAAAACAGTCACGAGGTTGAATACAGAACATGGGAACAAGTGAGGGGAGGGGCCCAAACAAGTCTGACACACAATGTATCAAATATAATAAGTCCTGTGAGGACAATCGAATCCCCTGTCACCGCAACCCCACACTATGCCAAATAGTAAAAGCAGATGTTTTGCACACTGGTAAAAACTCAGAAGTCTTTCCTGTGATTGACAAGAGAGGGGGGAGTTTGCTCAGAAGGGTGGAGAGAGAAGGTTTTTGGAAATGGTCCAGATATTAGTGCACCAGAAACCCTACCTCCAACAATAGAAGAAGAGAGAGTCATTTTAGCTTGGGCAAGGAGAGATCTATTGTAACATGGAAGAAATTCAAATGCGATAGAACAAAGCAACAGTTCAAATTGCTGTGATTTATCCATCCCCATTTCCTGACCCATTTCTTTCAAATACCAAACTGACAGGGCCAATTGCAATACCTCACTCATGGTGGGCGAGGGTGGGTGATAGAAGGGCCCCTGTTATGGCTTTGGAAATAGGCATAACATGCTTCATCCTGAGCCTTTGGTCTTCTTCTCCATGGCAAGGCACTGTGCCCCCCTGAAGTTTCCAGCACATTCTTGGTGGAAGTAATCACCAGAGTAGCACAAGCTCTCCAAAGTTTCTGTGGCACTATCTTCAGCCTAAAGGCAACATCCACAGTGAAGCCCACATCCACTCCATCCAGAAGGCCAGCAGGGAGACAGAACCTGGCACATGCACATCGCTCAGAGTGCCATTAGCAGAAGAGAGTGTAGGGCTCTGGAAGGAGCTAGAATAGGAGCCTGATGATTTGGGTCTAGGCTTTAGGCAATTCAATGATCCTCTCTGCTTTGTTTTTCTGACTTTTCCATAGGAAGGACATTAATATGAGTTCTCTACAATTTTAATGTATACAAACTGATGAGTTTGGAGCTAAGTTTTGAAACCATCATCACAATCTATTACATAAACATATCCATTACCTTCTTCCCACCTTCTTTATTATATTATTATCATTATTAGTTTGTGGTATGAACATTTACCAGAAGATCTACTTATTCTGTCAGCAAATTTTAGGCATTCAATAACTATAATAGTAAAACTATTATAACTATAGGCACTGTGTAGAAGATCTCTAGGACTTATTCACCTTGCATAACTGAAACTTTGAACCCTTTGACAAAAAAGTCCCCAATTCTTCTTCCCTCAGCTCCTGAAAACTCTCTGCACCTATGAGTTTACTATTTCGGATTACTTATTTAAGTGGTATCAAAGTAGTATATATCTTTTTGTGTTTGGCTTATTTCGTTTAGCATAATGTCATTAAATTCATCCATGATGTTAATGACAGGATTTTTTTCTTTTTTAATGCTGAATAATATTTCTTTGTATGTACATACCACATTTTCTCTATATATTTATCCATTCATATATTTACAATTGCTTCCTAGCCTTGGCTAATATAAATAATACTGCAGAGAGCATAGGAGTGCAGATACCTCTTTGAGATGCTAATTGCATTTTTTAAATATATATTCAGAAGTGAAATTGTTGGATTATATAGTAGTTGTACTTTAAATTTTTTTAGGAGCCCCCATACTGTTTTCCATAGTGGCTGCACCAATTTACATTCTCACCAACAGTGTACCAGGGTTTTCTTTTCTCACCAACACTTGCTATCTTTTTTGTTTTTTGCAATAGCCATCTTAAGAGATCTGAGGTAGGAAGGAAGATGGCGGCGTGGTAGGAGGAAGCAGATTCCACTTCCCCCTAAACATGGGAAAAAAACCTGGCCGATCTATGGAGAAACAGAGCAATCAACCAGCAGAAACAGCATATTTGAAAATAGGAGATCGAAGGTTATAGCAGACATTGAAAAAACAAATGATAAGGAGAGTAACTTCAGAGCAGTAAGAGTCCAGGGAACAGCGCAGAGACCAGGGCAGCTGAGGCCCTGGGCCTGGCACTAGCTAGGCCTTCCACAGGACTCTAGAAGGGGAGCCGGGTCTGCGCACGACAGCAGACAGCTGTGCTACAGACTGAAGGCACCCGCACGCAAACGGAGACAACTGCGTGACCACAGGCACTTGCGCATGCAACAGCAGGTACACGTGACAGCAGACACCCGAGCAACTGAAAGTGCCTGCGCGACCAGAGACCCATAGCACATGCTGGGAACCGGGTGAATGAGAGTGACCCATGGGAGAATCAGAGCCCATGCGTGTGAACCCAGGGAGTGCATATGATCCATGGGAAACCCAGAGCTCACTCCCATGAAATTAGGGTGAGTACAGGGCATAGAAGACCCGAGCTGACATCCATAAACTCGGGAAAGTGCATGCTCCCCAGGAGGCTCAGAACATATGCCCATGGCCCTGTGCCAAGAGGCCCTGGGCTAGCCCTGGGAAGAGTATCCCAAAGATATCTTTGAAAAGATAAACAAAATTGATGAGACTTTAAACAGGCTTATCAAGAAAAAGAGAGAGAGGACCCAAATAAACATGATCAGAAATTAAAGAGGAGAGATTACAACTGACACCACAGAAATACAAAGGATTGTAAGAAATCACTATGAAGAACTGTATGCCAAGAAATTTGAAAAGCTAGGTGAAGTGGACAAGTTTCTAGAAAAATATAATCTTCGAAACTCAATGAAGAAGAAGCAGAAAGCCTGAACAGACCAATAACAGCAGATGATATTGAAGCAGTAATCAAAAAACTCCCAACGGACAAATCCCTGGACTGGATGGTTTCACAGGAGAATTTTACAAAGCATTTAAGGAAGAGCTAACCCCTATCCTTCACAGACTTTTTGAAAAAATTCAAAATGCTGGAAGACTCTCAAACTCTTTTTTATGAAGCCAGCACCATTCTATTCCCAAAACCAGATAAAGACACAACAAAGAACAAAAACTTCAGGCCAATATGGCTGATGAACATAGACGCTAAAATCCTCAACAAAATATTGGCAAACTTCATCCTTCAATACATTAAAAAAGTCATACACCATGACCAAGTGAAATTTATCCCAGGGATGCAAGGATGGTTCAACATTCACAAATCAGTAAATGTAATACATCACATAAACAAAAGCAAAGCAAAAATTACATGATCATATCTATGGATGTGGAAAAAGCATTTGATAAGGTGCAACACCCATTTATGTTAAAAACACTCAGCAAAGTGGGAAGAGAGTGAGCATTCCTCAACATAATAAAGGCCATATATGAGAGACCTACAGCCAACATCATATTCAATGGGCAAAAACTAAAATCTTATCCACCAAGATCAGGGACAAGAGAAGGTTGTCCACTTTCACCAATTCTATTCAATACAGTATTGGAAGTCTTAGCCACAGCAATTAGATAAAGAAAAGAAAAAATTAGAAAAGAAAAGAAAAGACATCCAAATTGGAAAGGAGGAAACAAAACTATCATTGTTTACAGATGACATGATAGTGTATACAGAAAATCCTATAGACTCCACCAAAAAGCTGCTCAACCTAATAAATGAATTTGGCCAAACATCCAGATACCAAGTCAATATCCAGAAATCAAAGACATTTTTGTATACCAACAATGAAACAGCAGAAGCAGAAATCAAGAAAAAAAATCCCATTCGATATAGCAAAAAGAAAAATAAAATACTTAGGAGTAAACCTAAACAGGGAGGTAAAAGACCTGTATGCAGAAAACTGCACAACACTGAAGAAAGAAATCAAGGAAGACACAATCAAATGGAAACATGTGCTTCCATGAACACAAATGTGTTCATGAATCGGAAGAATTAACATCATTAAAATGTCCATACTACCCAAAGCAATTTACAGATTCAATACAATATCTATTAAAGTACCAGTGGCATATTTCACAGACATAGAATGAACACTTCAAAAATTTATATGGAACCATAAACGACCTCAAATAGCTGCAGCAATTTTGAGAAAGAAGAGCAAAGTAGGAGGGATCACAATACCTGACACCAAACTGTATTGCAAGGCCACTGTAATCAAAACAGACTGGTACTGGCACAAAAACAGGCACATGGACCAGTGGAATAGAACAGACAGCCCAGAAGTAAACCCAATTCTCTACAGTCAATTAATATTTGACAAAGGAGGCAGCAACATAAAATGGAGTAAAAGTAGACTCTTCAACAAGTGGTGTTGGGAAAACTGGACAGTTACATGCAAAAAAATGAAACTTGAACACCAACTTACACCATACACAAAAATAAATTCAAGGTGGATAAAAGAGTTAAATATAAGCCGTGACACCATTAAAGTCCTAGAGGAGAATGTAGGCAGGAAAATCTCAGACATTTCACACAACAACATTTTTACTGATATGTCCCCTAAAGCAAGGGACATAAAGGAAAGAATAAACAAATGGGATCATCAAAATAAAAAGCTTCTGTATGGCTAAAGAAAACACTACTAAAATAAAAAGAGAACCAACTGTATGGGAGAATATATTTGCCAATGATACCCCAGACAAGGTTTTAATCTGCAAAATATATAAAAAACTTATAAGGCTCCATTCTAAGAAGACAAGCCACCCAGTTAAAAATGGGCAAAGGACTTGAACAGACACTTCTCTAAGGAGAACATACAGAGGATCCAGAGACACATGAGAAGATGCTCAGTATTGCTAGCTATCAGAGAGATGCAAATTAAAACGACAATGGAATACCACTTCACATCAGTCAGAATGACCATCAAAAACAAGGCAACAAACAACAAATATTGGAGAAGTTGTGGAGAAAAGGGGACCCTAGTGCATTGTTGGTGGGATTGCAGACTGGTACAACCACTATGGAAAGCAGTATGGAATTTTCTAAGAAAACTAAAAATGGATCTACCTTTTGACCCAGCAATCCCACTGCTAGGATTATATCCTAAGAAGCCTGAAACACCAGTACAAAAGAACCTATGCACCCCAATGTTCATAGCAGCACAATTTACAGTAGCCAAGTGTTGGAAGCAACCTAGGTGCCCATCAGTAAATGAATGGATCAAGAAACTATGGTACATTTACTCAATGGAATTCTATGCAGCAGAAAGAAAGAAGGAGCTCCTAACCTTCACAACAGCATGGATGGAACTGGAGAGCATTATGCTAAGTGAAATAAGCCAGGAGGTGAAAGACAAATACCATATGATCTCAGCTTTAATAGGAACCTAGTCAACAAAACAAACAAACAAGCAAAATATCAACAAGGACACTGAAATTGAGAACAGGCTGACAGTCCCCAGAGGGGAGAGGGGAGGGAATTTCAGGAGAAAGGGGGAAGGGTTTAGAGCAACAAGTATAAAAGACACATGGACAAAAACTGGGGGGGGGGGCGGTGTTGATATGGGAGGGAGGTGAGGAGGGTTGGGGCAGTGGGCTGGAATGGGAGTAAAAGACAGAAAACTGTACAAGAACAATGATTAAAATAAAATTTTTTAAAAAAGAGATGTGAGGTAAAATCTCACTGTAGTTTTGGTTTGCACTTCCCTGACACTTATTGATGTTAGGTTACTTTTCATAAACTTGTTGGCCATTTGTATGTCTTTGAAAAAAATGTCTTTTCAGTTCCTTTTTAGAGTTCTGTGTACCTTAAAGAATTGCTCATTCCCTCATTTTTTCCACCCATATACACTATGGTGTTCACTGGGTATAGCAGAGAGTACCACAATATCCTTGTTTGCATAAGCTAGTCTTTAGGGGTGTGAGCAGCGGGAAAATGATGATGAGTGAACAAATGGTTAAGATGAGGACAGAATAAGGTTGTGACACTGGAGGGTCTCTGAGAAGATTTGTGGTATAATTGTGCCAGTGAATGGTGCTGCTCTGTCATCAGTGGAGAGCACCTTGATGAGGCAACACTTTGAGTCCTGGTGGGAAGAAATGAACCTGACTGAACATTCTCCTTTTTTTTTTAATTAAGTTTTTTTGGTGTAACATTGCTTCACAAAAACATATAGGTTTCAAGTGTACAACTCAATGAAACTTCATCTGCACACTAAATCATGTACCCATCGCCCCAAGCAAAGTCTCTTTCCTTTGCCATCCACCCCCTCCTTTGCCCATCTTCACTCAGCTCCACTGCACTTTTCCTCTGGCTATCACCACACTGTTGTTCCTGTCTATGTGTCATCCGTATATGTTCTTTGGCTAATCCTTTCTTCTTTCATCCACTTCCTTCTCCCTCACCCTTGCCTCTGACAACTGTCAGTCTGTTCCATGTATTCATACCTCTGTTTCTATTTTGTTAGTCAGTCTATTTTTGAACACTCTTTTTTTTACTTTTTTTATTGTTATTCAAGTACAGTTGTCTCCGTTTTCCTGCCATCACTTTCCCCCACCCCACTCACTGCCACCTCACACACTCAATTGTACCCCTCTGTTGTCTTTGTCCACCGGTCCTTTATAAATGTTCCTTGATGACCTTTTCCCTTCTTTCGCCCATTATCCCCTTTTATCCCCATGGTCGCTGTCAGTTTGTTCTTTTCAACGTTTCTGGTTATATTTTTCTTGCTTGTTTATTTTGTTAATTAGGTTACACTTAATAGGTGAGAGCATATAACACTTTTTCTCTTTTTTAAAAATTATTTTACTGTTGTTCAATTACAGTTGTCTGCATTTTCCCCCCACCACTCCCTGCCACCCCAGCCAAAGCCACCTCCCTCCCTTTCTTCCACCCTCCCCCTTGGTTTTGTCCCTGTGTCCTTTATAGTAGTTCCTGAAAATCCTTCCCCTCACTATTCCCTCCCTCTTCCCCTCTGGCTATTGTTAGATTGTTCTTAATTTCAATTAAGAACAATCTAGTTCTGTCTGGTTATATTTTGTTTGCCTTTTTCTTTTGTTCACTATGTTCCAGTTAAAGGTGAGATCATATGGTATTTGTCCCTCACCACCTGGCTTATTTCACTTACCATAATGCTCTCCAGTTCCAACCATGCTGTCGCAAAGGGTAGGAGCTCCTTCTTTCTCTGCCACATAGTATTCCATTGTGTAAATGTACCATAGTTTTTTTCATCCACTCATCTACTGATAGGCACTTAGGTTGCTTCCAGCACTTGTCCATTGTAAGTTGTGCTGCTATGAACATTGGGGTGCATAGGTTCTTTTGGATTGGTGTTTCAGGGCTCTTAGGGTATAATCCCAGCAGTGGAATTGCTGGGTCAGTAGGCAGTTCTATTATTAGTTTTCTGAGGAAATTCCATACTGTTTTCCACAGTGGCTACACCAGTCTGCATTCCCACCAACAGTGCACTAGGGTTCCGTTTTCTCCACATCCTCTCCAGCACTTGTTCGTTGATTTGTTCATGATGGCCATTCTGACCAGTGTGAAGTAGTATCTCATTGTAGTTTTAATTTTTATTTCTCTGATGGCTAGTGATGCAGAGCATCTTTTCATATGTCTCTGGACCCTCTGTATGTCCTCCATGGAGAAGTGTCTTTTCAGGTCCTTTTCCTATTTTTTAATTGGATTTTTTGTCTTCCTGGAGTGGAGTCATGTGAGTTCTCTATATAGTTTGGGGATCAAACCCATGTCTGAGGTATCATTGGCAAATATGATTTCCCATATAGTTGGTTCTCTCTTCATTTTAATGCTGTTTTGTTCAGCCATGCAGAAGCTTTTTAATTTGCTGAGGTTCCATTTATTTATTCTTTCCTTTATTTATTTACCTTGCTTTATCAGTGAAGATGTTGCTGTGTGAAGTGTCTGAGATTTTCCTGCCTATGTTCTCCTGAAGGACTTTTATGGTGTCACTATTTATATTTAAGTCTTTTATCCACCTTGAATTTATTTTTGTATATGGTGGAAGTTGGTGATCAAGTTTCATTTTTTTTTGAAACTCGCAAACACACAATACCAGATCTCCCAAAACCATTTGTTGAAGATGCTACTTTTACTCCATTTAATACTTCTTTCCCCTTTGTTAAATATTAATTGTCCATAGAGACTTGGGTTTATTTCTGGACTCTCTGTTTTGTTCCATTGGTTTATGTGTCTGTTCTTATACCAGTTCCAGGCTGTTTTGGTTACAGTGGCCTTGTAATACAGTTTGATATCAGGTATTACGACCCCTTCTACTTTGTTTTTCTTTCTCAAAATTGCTGCAGCTATTTGGGATTGTTTATGGTTCCATATAAATTTCTGAAATGTTTGTTCTATATCTGTGAAATGTGTCATTGGCACTTTAATAGGGATTGCATTGAATCTACAAATTGCTTTGGGTAGGCCATTTCGATGATTTTAATTCTTCCAATCCATGAGCATGGTAGATGCTTCCATTTTTTTGTGAACAGTTTTTTTTCTAAATGCAATGAAAAATAGGTATGAACAAGATAATTATACCAGTTTCATTGTGGAATCTATTATGATGACATTTTATTAAAACGTTTGGCAGGTGTACAAGGTGTTTCAACTTCAATGACATTATAATGATTCATCCTTTAGCCATACTGTCATGCAGGTGTAGCATACCAATTCTTGCATTGAGACCTGGGTTCAAATTTCTAGATTGTCATTCTTATTGGTTACAAGAAAAGTGACACTTTGGGGTTGCTTTCTAAGCTAACACAAAACCATAATTAAGACCTTTTCTTATATAATTTCACCAAATCCTCTCCTTAACTTTGTGAGATAGATGTTAGTATACCACTTTATGGATGTGCAATATTCAATAATTTGTCTAGAATTATGCAGTTACCTAATGGTAGAGTTGACTTTTGAATTCTAATGCCCTTAAATATTCCTCTTAATAAAATTCTTGCTAATATGAGGTAATGTGACTGAGAATTGAACAATGGTTCAAAGGACATATGTTTGGCCCTATTTTAAGTCCATATTGTCAGACTCCTATACTTCAATCTTAACTTTTCTTTCATCCACCAGCCTCTATTTTATCTGCCATACATCCTTAACAAAAATATCAGAACTACTGATCTAGAAAAGGAATCTGCTCAGATTACTTGACTTTGTGAAAACTGCTATTGACTGTTTGTTGTCCTTGGCAAATTGAACAGTTCTCAAGGAAGGCCTGTCCCTTTAAGCCTCCCACCTTTCCTGGTGATGTTTCTACTTTCTGAGCTTGGGGTGAGAATCTTTTTTTATTCCGAGCTTCCATGCAAGAAAAACAATAGCAACAATAACATTGATATCAATAATGCTCCTTATAATTAAAGGCCAGCGGTTTTGATGGAAAAACAACAAAACGACAGCTGCATATGACCTTTATAGACTTAATAATTATAAAAGAACTTTCTAGAAACCATTCAGTGTGTATGCATGTCACTAAACTGCTAATCAGTGATGGGCATGCTCTGTTTGACAAATTTAGCTGAAATCTGACAGCATATATATATATATATATATATATATATATATATATATATACTGTTTGCAATACAAAGTCAAAATAGCTCCTCTCAGACATCAGAAATTCCAATAGATTCATTTAACTAATAGATGTTTATGCAAATTAATTAAAAAGTTTGGTCAGGAGGCATGTTGAAATTTAAACACACCTCTCAGGAATCAGGCCCTTGGTGGTAAATCCCACTCCCTTGCTGGCCACTTCTCTGTCAGAAGATTCTTTTCTGGGAGCCTGTCTGTGAACAAGGTCTGACCCGGGCTCCTGTCCAGGAGTGTCCTGGGACATGTTTATGTGGTACAAGCAAAGGAAAAGCAGAGGAACGCATTCCTGTCTAGTGCTCAGAATATAAATCTGTCACAGGAGCCCTCCAAAGACAATTTGGCCAAGGAATAATGAAGTGAGGAAATCTTTAGGTGACCACGGATGGCACAGTAAATGCCAAATAATTCAATATGATTAGGGAATTAACAACGACCAAGGTGAGGTGGTGAGAAGAGATGCGTAAATTTCCTCTGGCCTAAATTAGTGGTGGGCCAGTCTGTCCAGGGAAGGCAAGCTGCCTTCTGCAAAGCTGGCTCAGGTTTCAAAAGCGATACATCTCTGAACAAAGCCGAGGGATTGGCCTTTGAAAATGAAGTCAGAATTGACAAAGAAAGGAGTCCACAGAATCACATTGGCTCTGTCTGCAGGTTGGCTGGGAAGGTGGACTAAGCTGCCACCCAGAGACTGAGCCAGGTGGAAGGTCAGGATTCAGCCCCTTGGGGGCTGCAATTTTATTCCTAGCATTGTGCAAGGAGGGAATCCAGGAACCCCCAACCAATGACACAACAAATTTTATGTGATAGGTTTTGTTTTTGCCTGGAACCAAATCAACAAAAATGTCATGGGTCATATTTCTTATGTTAAAACAGTGTTTTAAAAATATTTTTTTTTAGTTTGCCCAGTGTTTCATACATAATGATCTCATTTGAACCTCACAACAACAAAGTAAAGAGGTAGGAAGATATGGTAGGTACTGACCCTTAAACTTCCTTAAATTGTACTTTTATTTTCTTCCTGAAATACATCACATGGTCATTGAACAAACTTCAGAAAACACAGGTGCTTTTTAAGAAAAAAGTTTCAATTACCTGTAATACCCTAGTAGAGATGCCAATACTTTCATTTTATATACAGTTTTATATTCCATTAAAATGTATTATATTGCACCCTGGCCAGTGAAGCTCAGTGGATTGAGCGTGGGCCTGTGAACCAAAGAGTCACTGGTTTGATTCCCAGTCAGGGCACATGCTTGGGTTGCAGGCCAGGTCCCCAGTGGGGGCCAAGTGAGAGGCAACCACACATTGATGTTTCCCTCCTTCTCTTTCTCCCTCACTTCCCCCGATTCTAAAAATAAATAAATAAAATATTTTTAAAAATGTACTGTATTGCAACTTATATCACATTTTATTTTAATAACTACAATAATTATAAAAAAATATATATCAGAGGTGGGGAGAAAAAGCAGAAAAGTGTGCTTGAACAAATATATATATACACACACACATACATATCAACTTCAGGCCAAGATGGAGGTAGACACACTGCCTCCTTGCACATCCAAAAGGACAACAAATTTAAAAACAAAAAAACAACCAGAACTGAGAGAAAATTGAACTGTATGGAAGTCTGACAACTAAAGACTTAAAGAAGAAACATTCATCCAGTAGGAGGGTTGGGGATGGGCAGCAGGGGTGGAGAGAACTCACAGCAAGGCAGCGGGTGGTGGAGTGTGTGATCTCACATTTGCATGCAGATAAACCAGGAGTGACAACAGGGGAATGAGATAGACTGCGCAACCCAGGGTTCCACTGAGGGGAAAGGAAGCCTCAAAACTTCTGGCTGAAAAAACCTGTGGGGATTGACATGGCAGGAAAAACTCTTAGACTCACAGGACAGTTTGTTAGAGACCCACATGGTCCTAGAATGTACACAAAACCACCTACCCAGGAATCAGCATGAGAAGGGCCCAATTTGTTTGTGGGTATTGGCAGAAGTGACTGAAAGCCTGCCAAGAACCCAGAAAGTGGCATTGTTCCTTTTTGGCCCCCCTGCCCCCCAATGTACAGTGTCATAATGCAGAGACTTAGGTTGCCCCACCCTAGTGAATACCTAAAGCTCCACCTCTTACAGCATAACAGGCATGCCAAGACAAAAAATATGGCCCAAATAAAAGAACAGATCAAAGCGCCAGAAAAAATTATGACTAAATGATGAACAGATAGTTAACCTATCACATACAGAGTTCAAAACACTGGTAATCAGGATGCTCACAGAAATGGTTGAGTATGGTCTCAAAATAGAAGAAAAAGTGAAGGCTATGAAAAATGAAATAAAGGAAAATGTGCAGGAACTAAGCATGATGGGAAGGTCCTGGGGCTCAGATGCATGGTTTGGACCAGAAGGAAGAAAAAAACATTCAACCACAACAGAATGAAGAAACAAGAATTAAAAAAAAAAAAATGAGGAGAGGCTGAGGAACTCTGGGACAGCTGTAAATGTACCAACATCTGAATCATAGGAGTGCCAGAAGGAGAACAGGAAGAGGAAGAAATTGAAAACTTATTTGAAAACATAATGAAGGAGAACTTCCCTAATTTGGTGAAGGAAATAGACTTCTAGGAAGTCTAGGAAGCTCAGAGAGTCCCAAAGAAGTTGGACCCAAGGAAGCACACACCAAGGCACATCATAATTACATTACACAAGATTAAAGAAAAGGAGAGAATCTTAAAAGCAGCAAGAGAAAAGAAGACAGTTTACCTACAAAGGAGTTTCCATAACACTATCAACTGATTTCCCAATAGAAACCTTGCAGGCAAGAAGGGGCTGGAAAGAAGTATTTAAAGTCATGAAAGGCAAGGACGAAAATCCAAGATTACTCTACCCAGCAAAGCTATCATTTAGAATGGAAGGACAGATAAAGTGCTTCCCAGATAAAGTCAAGTTAAAAGAGTTCATCATCACCAAGCCCTTATTATATGAAATGTTACAGGGACTTATCTAAAAAAAGGATAAAAAATATGAACAGTAAAATGACAACCAACTCACAACTATCAACAACTGAAGCCAAAAAAATGAACTAAGCAAACAACTAGAACAGGAACAGATTAATAGAGATCTCATAGAGGGTTATCAGCAGGGAGGGGCAGGGGGAGAATTGGGGAAAAGGTACAGGGAATAAGAAGCATGCATGGTAGGTACAAAATAGACAGGGGGAAGGAAGATGGCAGCGCAGTAGGAGGGAGCAGATTCCATTTCCCCCTACACACGGGAGAAGAACTTGGCTGATCTGTGGAGAAATGGAGTGATCAACCAGCAGAAAAACAGCATATTTGAAAGTAGAAGATCGAAGGTTATAGTGGACATTGAAAAACCTGATGGTGAGGAGAGTACTTCAGAATAAGAGCCCAGGGATCAGTGTGGATACCAGGGCTGCTGAGGCTCCTGGCCGGTGCATGCTGGGCATGCTACGGGGCTCTAGGGAGGGAGTCAGGTCTGTGTGTGACAGCAGACGGCTCTGCAAGGGAAGAATGGAGACAACTGCGCATGACTATGGGCACTCTTGCATGCGGGACAGCCGACCACCGGAGACCTGTGGCTGAAGGCACCCATCTGAGCTACTGGAGACCTATGGCCAAAGGTGCCTATGTGCGAAGGGGACAACTTGCATGACCAGAGACCTGTGGCCCATGCTGGGAACCTGGGGAATGCAAGTGATCCATGGGAGAATTGGAGCCTGCGCACGTGAACCCAGGGAGTGGGCACGATTCAAGGGAAACCCAGAGCTCACTCCCATGAAACTGGGGTGAGTGCATGGCATGGGAGATTCGAGCTCATATCCATAAACTTGGGAAAGTGTGTGCTCCCCAGGAGGCCCAGAACATGTGCCCGAGGCCCTGTGCAGAGAGGCGCCAGGCTAGCCCTTGGAGGACTAGCCCAAAGATAACTGAGTGCTGAACAGAGAGAAAAGCGATACCATCACCCCTCAGACTCTGCAGCCAACAAGACCAGAAAATCTGGCTTGCCAAGTGTGAAAACAGCAAGAGATTTGTTGTTGTTGTTGTTTATTTTTCTTTTTTTAATAATTTTTAAATTTTTATTGTTTTTATCTTTTTTACTCCTCAATTCCTTTTGCTTCTCTTCCTTCTTGTTTTATTCCTTCTTTCTTTCTTTCCAACTTTATCTCTTCTTTCCACTTTTTTTCTTCCTTTTTCATTTTATTCTTCCTCTTTTCTCTTTTTAAATACCCAGGAGTCAGGGGGGAAAAAAAAGAAAAGAAAAAAACATGGAACAGGGGAAAAACCAGAGTTGGTCCCAAAGAGGGGGCATTCCAAGAGCTGAGACAGTGGAAACTGTGATTACCAGGATACCCAAAAGAGACGGCACCACTGAATCTCACAGGTATTCTATGACAAAAGTTCACACCATAAACCCAGGGAGCCAGAACAGATAAATTTAAGGAGCTGAGGCTCACAAGAAGAGTCTCACAAATAATGGGAAGACAAAGAAACAATCCCCAAATGAAAGGAAAGGAGGAAGCCCCAGAAAGAATGCTAAATGAAATGCAGGCAACTCAACTATCAGATGTTGAGTTCAAAGCAATGGTTGTCAGGAAGCTCCATGAGCTCTCAATGAACTACCAGAAACTACAGGGGAGCTATGATGAACTCACTGCAAAGTATACCAACAAGAAAAAGGAAATAGAAACTATCCACAAGGGCCAAGAGGAGATGAAGAATACAATTTCTGAACTGAAGAACACAGTGGAAGGAATGAAAAGCAGAATCAATGAAGCAGAAGATCAGATCAGTGAGTTGGAGAATAAGTAGAAAAAAGCACCTAGAAACAGAAAGAAAAGGAAAAGAGTCTCAGAAAGAATGAACAGGGATTAAGAGAAATGCAAGACAATATGAAACATAGTAATATCCATATAATAGGGATACCAGAAGGAGAAGATGAAGAGCAAGGGATAGAAAACCTATTTGAAAAAGTAATGATGGAAAACTTCCCTAATTTGATGAGAGAAAAAGTCACACAAATCCAGGAAACACAGAGAGTCCCAATCAAGAGGAACCCAAAGAGGCCCACTTCAAGATGCATCATAATTAAAATGGCAAAGTTCCAAGACAAAGAGAGAATCTTAAAGGCAGCAAGGGAGAAACAGAAAGTAACATACAAGGGAGCCCCGATAAGGCTAGCAGCTGACTTCTCAATGGAAATGCTCCAAGCCAGAAGAGAATGGCAAGAAATATTCCAAGTAATGAGAACCAGAGGCCTTCAACCAAGACTACTTTACCCAGCAAGGCTTTCAATCAAGATAGAAGGCCAAATAAGGAGCTTCCCAGGCAAAAGAAGTCTAAAAGAATACAGCTCTACCAAAACAGGCCTGCAAGAGATGCTAAAGGGACTGCTTTAAGGAAAGGAAGGAAAAGAGAGAGAGAGAGAGAGAGGGAGAGAGAGAGAGAGAGAGAGAGAGAGAGAGAGAGAGAGAGAGAGAGAGAGAGAGAGAAACACAGCATGAAAATGGCAATGAATAAGTACCTATCAATAATAACCTTAAATGTAAATGGATTAAATGATCCAATCAAAAGACATAGACTAGCTGAATGGATAAGAAAGCATGACCCACACATACGCTGCCTACAAGAGACCCACCTCAGGACAAAAGACCTACACAGACTCAAAGTGAAGGGCTGGAAACAAATGTTCCAAGCAAATGGACAGGAAAAAAAGGCTTGGCTAGCAATACTCATATCAGACAAAATAGACTTCAAAAGAAGAGCCATAAAGAGAGATCCAGAAGGTCACTTCATAATACTCAAGGGAAGAATCCACCAAGAAGACATAAACATAGTAAATATATATGCACCCAATATAGGAGCACCCAAATACATAAAGAAAATCTTAGAGGACTTCAATAAAGATATTGACAGTAACAAAATTATAGTAGGGGATTTTAACACCCCACTGTTAAAAATGGACAGATCTTCCAAACAAAATATCAACAAAGATATTGTGGAATTGAGCAACACTCTAGATGAAATGGACTTAACAGATATATATAGAGAGCCCTTCATCCCAAAGAAACTAAATACATATTCTTTTCAAATGCACATGGAACATTTTCAAAGATAGATCACATGATAGGACACAAAACAAGCCTCAACAAATTCAAGAACATTGAAAACACACCCAGACTTTTCTCTGACCACAAGGGACTGAAATTAGAAATGAACCCCAAGGTGAAAAACCCAAAACCCTCAAAATCATGGAGACTGAATAGCATGTTACTAAACAATGAATGATTCAAGATTGAAATTAGGTAGGAAATCAAAAAGTGTCTGGAAACAAATGAAAATGAACTCACAATGACCCAAACTGATGGGACACAGCAAAGGCAGTCTTCAGAGGGAAGTCATAGCAATACAGGCCTACCTAAAAAAGATATAAACATTCCAAACAAACAACTTAACCCTAAGCCTACAAGAACTCAAGGAACAACAACAAAGAAAGCCCAGAGCAAGTAGAAGGAAGGAAATAACCAAGATCAGAGTACAATTAAATGACATAGAGACTAAAAGCAGAACTCTAAGGATCTATAAATACAGGAGCTGGTTATTTGAAAAGATAAACAAAATTGACAAGCCTTTAAGCAGGCTCATCATGAAAAAAAGAGAGAGGACCCCAATAAACACAATTGGAAATGAAAAAGGAGAGATTATAGCTGACACCACAGAAATACAAAGGATTGTAAGAAATTACTATGAAGAACTTTATGCCAAGAAATTTGAAAAGCTAGGTGAAATGGACAAGTTTCTAGAAAAATATAATCTTCCAAAACTGAGTGAAGAAGAAGCAGAAAGCCTGAACAGACCAATAACAGCAGATGAAATTGAAGCAGTAATCAAAAAACTCCCAACACACAAAAGCCCTGGACCGGATGGTTTCACAGGAGAATTTTACAAAGCATTTAAGGAAGAGCTAACCCCTGTCCTTTACAGACTATTTGAAAAAATCCAAATGATGGAAGACTCTCAAACTCTCTTTATGAAGCCAGAATCATCCTAATCCCAAAATCAGATAAAGACACAACAAAAAATGCAAACTTCAGGCCAATATTGCTGATGAACATAGATGTTAAAATCCTCAACAAAGTATTGGCAAACCACATCCAACAATATATTAAAAAGATCATACACCATGACCAAGTGGGATTCATCCCAGGGATGCAAGGATGGTTCTCAAAATTGCTGCAGCTATTCGAGGTCATTTGTGGTTCCATATAAATTTTTGAAGTGTTTGTTCTATGTCTGTGGAATATGCCATTGGTACTTTAATAGGTATTGCATTGAATCTGTCAATTGCTTTGCGTAGTATGGACATTTTAATGATGTTAATTCTTCCGATCTGTGAACATGGTATATGCTTCCACTAGTTTGTGTCTTCCTTGATTTCTTTCTTCAGTGTTGTGTCGTTTTCTGCATACAGGTCTTTTATCTCCTTGGTTAGGTTTACTCCTAGGTATTTTATTTTTCTTTTTGCTATATTGAATGGGACTTTTTTCTTGATTTCTGCTTCTGCTGTTTCATTGTTGGTATACAAAAATGCCTTTGATTTCTGGATATTGACTTGGTATCTGGATGTTTGGCCAAATTCATTTATTAGGTTGAGTAGTTTTTTGGTGGAGTCTATAGGGTTTTCTATGTACACTAATATGTCATGTGCAAAAAATGACAATTTTGTTTCCTCCTTTCCACTTGGATGCCTTTTGTTTCCTTTTCTTGTCTAGTCACTGTGGCTAGGACTTCCAATACTATGTTGAATAGAAGTGGTGAATATGGACAACCTTGTCTTGTTTCTGATCATAGTGGGAAAGGTTTTAGTTTTTGCTCAGTGAGTATGATATTGGTTGTGGGTCGCTCATATATGGCCTTTATTAGGTTGAGGAATGTTCCCTCTATTCCCACTTCACTAAGTGTTTTAATCACAAATGGGTACTGTACCTTATCAAATGCTTTTTCCAAATCTATTGATACAATAATGTGACTTTTGTCTTTTGTTTTGTTTATGTGATCTATTACAGTTTTTGATTTACAAATATTGTACCATCCTTGCATCCCTGGTATGAATTCCACTTGATCATGTTGTATGACCTTTTTATCGTATTGCAGGACGAAGTTTGCCAATATTTTGTTGAGGATTTTAGTGTCCATGTTCATCAGTGATATTGGCCTGAAGTTTTCTTTCTTTGTTGTGTCTTTATCTGGATTTGAGATTAGGATGAGGATGGCTTCATAAAAAGAGTTTGGAAGGCTTCCATCTTCTTGGATTTGTGGAGATAGTCTGAGAAGTATGAGGGTTAGCTCTTCCTTAAATTCTTTGTAGAATTCTCCTGTGACACCATCCAGTCTTTTGTGTGTTGGGAGTTTGTTGATTACTGCTTCAGTTTCATCAGCTGTTTTTGGTCTGTTCAGGCTTTCTGCTTCTTCATTCAGTTTTGGAAAATTATATATTTTTAGAAATTTGTCCATTTCACCTAGGTTTTCAAATTTCTTGGCATATAGTTTTTTGTAATAATTTATTACAATCCTTTGTATTTCTGTGGTATCAGTTGTAATCTCTTCTCTTTCACTTCTGATTGTGTTTATTTGGGTCCTCTCTCTTTTTTTCTTGATGAGCTTGCTTAAAGGCTTGTCAATTTTGTTTATCTTTTCAAAGAACAAGGTTTGGATTTATCCATCCTTAGAATTGTGCTTTTAGTCTCTATGTCATTTAATTGTGCTCTGATCTTGGTTATTTCCTTCCTTCTACTTGCTCTGGGCTTTCTTTGTTGTTGATCCTCTAGTTCCTGTATTCATAGGGTTAGTTTGTTTGTTTGAAATGTTTCTATCTTTTTTGGGTAGGCCTGTATTGCTATGAACTTTCCTCTCAGGACTGTCTTCGCCATGTCCCATAAGTTTTGGATTGCTGTGAGTACATTTTCATTTTTTTTCAGAAATTTTTTGATTTCTTCCTTAATCTCATTGACCTATTCATTGTTTATAGCATGCTATTCAATCTCCATGAGTTTGAGTGTTCTTGAGTTTCTTATTTGAGATTGGTTTCTAGTTTCAGTCCCTTGTGGTCAGAGAAAATGCTTGGTATGATTTCAATGTTCTTGAATTTGTTGAGGCTTGTTTTGTGTCCTATCACATGATCTATCTTGAAAGTGTTCCATATCCATTTGAATAGAATATGTATTTTATTTCTTTGGGATGAAAGGTTCTCGATATATCTGTTAAGTTCATTTGATCTAGGACATTGATTAATGCTATAATATCTTTGTTGATATTTTGTTTGAAAGATCTATGCATTTTTGATAGTGCGATGTTGAAATACCCTACTATAATTGTGTTGTTATCGATATCTTTCTTGAAGTCCTCCAAGATTTTCTTTATGTATTTATGTGCTCCTGTGTTGAGTGCATTTATATTTATAATGTTTATGTCTTCTTTGTGGATTCTTCCCTTGAGTCTTATGAAGTAACCTTCTGGGTCTCTTTTTATGACCCTTTTTTGAAGTCTATTTTATCTGATATAAATATTGCTACCCCAGCTTTTTTTTCCTGTCCATTTTCTTGGAATATTTGTTTCCAGCCCTTTACTTTCAGTCTGTGTAGGGTTTTTTTTTGTTGTTGTTCTTAGGGGGGTCTCTTGTAGGCAGCATATGTGTGGGTCATTACATCTTATCCTTTCAGGCATTCTATGTCTTTTCATTGGAGAATTTAATGCATTTAGGTTTAAGGTTGTTATTGATAGGTACATATTCATTGACATTTTACTTTCTTCATACCTTTTTTCCTTTCCCTCTTACTCTTTTCTTTCCTTTTCTTAAAGCAGTCCCTTTGGCATCTCTTAGAAGAGCTGGTTTGTAGGACATATGACCTTTGAGGTTTCTTTTGTCTGGGGAACTCCTTATTTGGCCCTCCATCTTAATTGAGAGCCTTGCTGGATAGAGTAGTCTTGGTTGCAGGCTTTCGTTTTTTATTCATTAATTGCAATATTTCTTGCCATTCTCTTCTTGCTTGGAGTGTTTCCATTGAGAAGTCAGCTGCTAGTCTTATCAGTGCTCACTTGTATGTTACTTCCTGTTTCTTCCTTGCTGCCTTAAAGATTCTCTCTTTGTTTTGGGATTTTGCTATCTTAATTATGATGCATCTTGAAGTGTGCCTCTCTGGGTTCCTCTTGATTGGGACTCTGTTTCCTGGATTTGTGTGACTTTGTCTCTCATCAAACTAGGGTAGTTTTCCATCATTACTTTTTCAAATAGGTTTTCTATCCCTCGCTCTTCTTCTTCTACTTCTGGTGTTCCTATTTTATGGATATTACTATGTTTCATTTTGTCTTGCAGTTCCCTTAGTATCTCTTCATTCTCTCTAAGTCTCTTTTCTTTTCTTTTTCTTTCTGGGTTTTTTTTTTTTTTTTTTTCCTACCGTGTCCTCCAGCTCACTGATTGATCCTCTGCTTCAAACTTGCTTGTAATTCCTTCTGGTATGTTTTTGATTTCTGAGATTATTGTTCATTTCTCCCTGTTTTTTTGTTTATAGTTTCTATTTCCTTTTTCATGCTGATGTATTTCTCACTCTGTTCCTTGTAGTTGTCTGTGAGTTCCT
>PVKU01010947.1:0-47672 GCA_004027475.1 Anoura caudifer | reverse complement strand
GTTTGCTTTTGTTTTAGGTGTGGTTGTTAATATCTGTGAGTTTGCTGTCTTTTTACTGTCCTATTTCTTATCTTCTTTTTCTTAGGTAAGTCCCTTTAACATTTCATATAATAAGGGCTTGGTGATGATGAACTCCTTTCACTTGACCTTATCTGAGAAGCACTTTATCTTCCCTTCCATTCTAAATGACAGCTTTGCTGGATAGAGCAATCTTGGATGTAGGTCCTTGCCTTTCATGACTTGGAATACTTCTTTTCAGCCTCTTCTTGCCTGTAAGGTCTCTTTTGAGAAATCAGCTGACAATCTGATGGGAACTCCTTTGTAGGTGACTGTCCCCTTATCCCTTGCTGCTTCTAGAATTCTCTCCTTCATTTTAATCTTGGCTAATGTAATTCTGATGTGCCTTGGTGTGTTCCTCCTTGGGTACAACTTCTTTGGGACTCTCTGAGCTTCTTGGACTTTCTGGAAGTCTATTTCCTTTGCCAGATTGGGGAAGTTCTCCTTTATTATTTGTTCAAATAAATTTTCCACTTGTTGCTCTTCCTCTTCCCCTTCTGGTACCCTTATAATTTGGATGTTGGGACATTTAAAGATGTCCTGGAGGTTCCTAAGCCTCTCCTCATTTTTTTGAATCCTTGTTTCTTCATTCTTTTCTGATTGAATATTTGTTTCTTCCTTCTGGTCCACTACATTGATTTGAGTCTCAGTTTTCCTCCCATCACTATTGGTTCCATGTTCATTTTCCTTCATTTCACTTGTTGTAGCCTTCATTTGTTCATCTAATTTGCAACCAAAATCAACCAATTCTGTGAACATTCTGATCACCAGTGCTTTGAACTGTGCATCGGATAGGTTGGATATCTCTTGGTCGCTTAGTTGAATTGGCTCTGGGGCTTTGATCTGTTCTCCCATTTGAGGGTTTTTTTGTTTTTTGTTTTGTTTTGTCTGGTCAAAGCTGTTACGTAGTGAGGGGCAGAGCCTTAGGTGTTCACCAGGGTGGGGCAGCCCCGTAGCTGGGTTGTGTCGCTGTGTGTGGGGGCGGGGTCTTGGTGTTTTTAGGTTTTATTTCCTGGTGCTGGGGCCCTGGGTTGCTAGTTCTGTCTTGTTCCCCATTTTCACCTGGATTATCTGTGCGCAAATGTGGGACTACCTGGTCAGCCAGCTGCCTGCACACCCAGGTCCCCCAACATCCATTTCCTCCTGCCCAGACTCTGCCCCTCTTACTGGTCTGGAGGAATGATTGTTGGACCTCCATACAGTTCAATTTTCTCTCAGTTCTGGTTGTTTTCTTGTTCCTAAATCCTTGTCCTTAATTTTGGTTGTGTGAGGAGGCACAGTATGTCCACCTACGCCTCCATCTTGGCTGGAAGTCCCCTAAGTCGGTCTTGATGCTGATTTCTTCACGTGAGATTGTGCAGGCCCCAGTGTGGGCATTGGTGTTCTCAGATTGTCTCTCCATTGGAACCGCCACTGCAGGAGTTTTTAGCCATCCTCGTGGACCCTCATGTGGCTTCTTACAGTTGTGCCATCTAAACTTTTATAAAACGTGCTGTTCCATCAACAGGAAGGCCACTTTGAAGCACTATGTATTTTTTTGGTGAATGGCATGATTACTCCAAAACTGACTCTAGATTGATGATGTGAAACATTAATTATGTACTACTATGCCTCTTTGACAGATTAAATGAAGAGGTAAACTTTTAAAAAATTGTACCTATTAGTTCCTCCTCCTTTTCCCCATGTTTTCTTAGCATTTTTGAAAAGCAACCAGCATGCACATTGCTCTGTGATTTGAAAAAAAAAAAGAGAGAGAGAAAGAAAGGGAAAAAAAAAACCCCAACAACCCAGCAAGACCTAAATGCTAGAGAGACAACTAAATTATTGAAGCTGTTTCTCAGAACTAGCAACATATGAGACCCCCTGTTTTGGAGGAAGCTAGGTTACCTATGAATAACAGGAGTAGGCACAGGATGTTAGGTGACGGACAAAAAGATGTCAAGTTGATTCAGCCTACTGAGACCAAAACTCTGAAAAGTGGGTCCCCAGCCATTGTCCCTTTAGTGGGACAATGCCAGAGGAAGACTCCGCCCAATGCATAATCTCACCTCTGCCTACTCTTGATTTCAAAATCCCAGTAGCTCAGCACCTTGAAAACTCACCTACTTCTGTTTCCTAGCACCCCCTCCATAGTTACTAATTGAAGCCTTAGCTGTGTCCTGTGAAGCGAGGTCGTGTGTCTTCAGTGAGTTGCTCTGTGGTGGTTCCTTTTGGTGGAGCCTCTTTGGAGACATGGAGGGGAGAGGGCTGTTTGTAAAGACTCTTCTCACAGCACGTGAGAATGATCTAGGCAGAGCTTTCGGTGCCCAGAACCGAAATGCCCAGATGAGAGAGCCAAGTGCATAGATGTAACCCAGAATACGTACTTTGGTTACCTGTCGATGCCGGCATTGTTGGTGGTTTTAATTTTCTTTTTACGTATCTGAATTTTCTAAATGTGCACTATGTGAAAAGGGACATGGGGCCATGTTTTCCCCTTCAAAAATGATACAAATAATGTTACCTTTTTCCTAATTTCTCTTTGATGGTAGCATCATTAATAGCCTTGGCATTCTTAAGCCAACCTCCTGATAAGAAGGTCTTAGACTCACACTCGGTGATTAGACAGGTAGCTCTCTCACTGTTGAAAGGATCAAATCTGAAAAAACTTCCTAACAAAGCGTAATTTTCACATTTGATCTACCAATGTGATAAGCCCACTGTTTTATAAGAGTAACAATTAAAATGTTGTCATTTAAACTCAGCTGTTATTACCATGGCAACTATGTGTTAAGATTGTTTTTCTCATTTCTTGCAAAATGGGCAGGGAGATGTATGCCTTCTTAAACTGATAAAGATTTTTGTTGCTCTCCCTTTATCTGTATTTTCTCAAGGCTCTTTTGGAAGACCAAACAATGCTGCTACTCATAAAGTCGACTTGCTCTGGTCTTAGCAGATTGCCTGATCCAGTGGGACTGGGTTTAGAGACTGTAGCACAGGGAGGGCCGGATGTGAGGTCAGCCTCCTGTCTTTCCTTTTCCCTTCCCATCAGCCCCGTTATTCCACTGCTGGGCAGGTGGCTGCTGCTCCCAGACCCTGCAGCGATGGCTTCCTACAGTCTGGGGGGACTTCCCCACGGAGACAGCAGCCATCATTGAGTGGCTCAATGGACAGTCAGTAGCCTGTGTCCAGCATCAGACAGGTCCAGTGTCCTCAGCCTTTCGGGGCCATATTTAGCAGGTTCCAGGGACAGCCAGGCATGTGGGCACAAGTTAGTCAGAGGCTTCCTATTTGTTTCCAGATCTGCACTGTTTTACCAGTCTAGGAAGCGCTTGCTATGGTTCAAGGTAAGGAGTGTAATGATGACTAAATGTCAGGCCTTAAGGAGAAATGGTTGATATCACTGAGTCTCAGAATAAGGCTAGCACTGAGCCTGAAAGGGGCTGGGTACAAACCCAGGTGCTCCCATAAGCGGGGCCACTAAGGATCACATAAGTAGAGAACCTTAGGGAAGTGGAAGAATGTTTAGATACTCACATTATGAGGAGCTAGCAAGGAAATTGCAAAATTTCTCCCTCTGCAAACTCTTGTGCTCCATTTATGCTATAAGAAGTCATTTTTTCTTCAAAAAGCAAAGGAATGGACTAAATGAAATGAACTCTGCCCCTCCTAAGCCAGGATATGCAGGCCTAAAAAAAAGCAGGGCAGAACCACCCCCCTTCCCTCCCCTCCCAGGAAAATTTCTTCTTTAGGAGGCTAGGAGGAGGGCATTCCTGTAGGACTCAGGGGCTTCAGATTTCACCATTTCTTTTAAACCTGAAACAGAGAAATTTAATTTGACGGGAACAGAAATCCTCTTGTCCGCGCCCCCATCTAAAATGTTTCTTCTTTCGGTTTATAGCACTTCATAAATAACCCATAGCCGAGATAACACAGTGACTTTCTTCCCCCAGCATTGCAATCCTGCAGCATCAGAACAAAGACTGTGTGTGTAAAGAGCCGAGATATTCGCTTATTAGAAGGGAGAAAACAGATTAAAAATTGCATTTAGCAGAGAAGCAGGTCTCTTCCTTTCCTAAGGGCATTGCTTTGTAGCTGTGAGGGGAGGGTGGCCGGTGCAAGATGCTGAACCAGTGAATGGAGAGGCCTGCGGGCCGGGGGAGGGGCTGCCTTGTCCCTGGGAGGTGGAGGTGCTGCCGGGAACTTGGAGCTCTCGCTCAACATCAGGAATGATTTTTTTCTCATCAACAGTAAGTGCAATTTTGGTCATCAGCTCTGCCTGTGGCCGATGGGAGGCTGCTGTCTCCTTGTGTCTTGCTCTTTCGCTGTCTCATTTTGGTTACAATAGAAATTGCCGATGAGATGGTGGCGGTGGAGTGTGTGTGCTCAGCCATCGGGGGATGGGTTCTTTCCCAGTGTCAGCATGCGTGTGGTGTCTGCAGCCAGCCTTTGACAAGCCGCGGAGAGACGTGATTACACCGTGTGCAAAATGGAAGTCCTCCGGCGACATAAATGCTTCAAAGAGGCAATTAGCTCAAGTGTATTGTAATGTCCGTGCTCCCAAACCAGGGCTTCAGGATCTTGATGTAATTGATTATCTTACTATAAAGATGTTTGGTCATTTAAAGTGATGCAGTCGTATAGAATTCGAACAGTGTTTTAAGCAACTGACAGCTGCCCACAGGTCTGAGTATCTATTTGGAGACAAATTCAGATTCTTCAGCCATCTCAGTTTTCCTGCGTATATTTTAAGTATATTTCCTGAGTATATTTTAAGTTATGCTGTCCACACTGGCATTGGAATTGTTTTACCTTATGCTGATCTAGCGCCTTTATAATTTAACTGTAGACTCTGTCGTATGTAAGAGTATAGGACTGAAATGTAAATTATTCCATATACATGAATTTAATACTTAAAGCCTCCATTACACATTGTAAGACTTGGGCTTGGTATGTAGCTTGATACTAACCTGGCTTGATTTTGTTTGTTTGGGAGGGAGAGCAAGGTTCTTAAATATATATTCTGATCCATCACTAGTTAAGATAAAAACTTTGTTCACCTTGATTTTCTGCATTTCTACCCACAGTTCCTGCAAAAGAACTTTTAATTTGTAGCCAGTCAGGCAAAATTCTTGTTTGGTTGCATATAAAAATGTTTTATTCAGGTCCTCCAATAGGCCACGCAGGTGAAAAACCTCCCCTTTGCCCCTCAATATTTTGTTTTTCCGGTCCTTAGAATTGAAATTTAGCTCAGGAAGTCATGCTTATATTTTCTGGAGAAATGAGATGTAATGAAATGTGTGCGTGAGCAATGTTAGCCTGGCGCACCTGCGTGAACCATGGCAGGCGTGGAGACGGCGGGCGACGTGAAGGGGCTCAGCGGTTGATGTAATGCAGCGTTGCGGTTGCTTCCTGTGCCAAGTCTGGTTTCCGAACGGGCTTCCTTGTTTCTCGGTATTAACTCAGGACTTAAACCTCTCTAAGAGCAGTATCAGCGAAGTCTGACATTGAGGTGGGCTGCCTGGGCTGGCCGAGGACACGTACTTCCTGACCTGAGAATGGTGATAATTGGATCTCAGTGTCTGTACGGAACAGAACAAGACAAACTCAACAGTGCATCTGAGGGTCCCTAGAGTGAGTTGCAACATATTATCTGAGAAACATTTATTTCTATCACCGCACATTTTTGGACCTTTTGCCTTAAGTCAGAGGTTAGAAGATGGAAACATATTAAATCCTGACCCAATGAATGTTTTGTGGCTTCCTGGTGACCTTTTCTTTCCTTCCCATCTTCCTTCCTCTTCAATTTGCCCTCAGTGTGTGCGCGGCCGATATGCTTGCCCGTCCAGCCCCTCACTTGCCCAGAATGGAACTGAGGGTTGGAGCATGTGAGGCTTGCAAGGAGGTGCTCTGGTCATTTATCTGTAACATGGCCACCTTGTCTATGAAAAAGACAAATTTGAAGGTATGAGTGAACGTTATTTACTCATTCAGAAGTTACGTATTGAGCACCTCCTTTATTGTATTATGATGTCTGCATTACATCAAAATTAGAGCATGAGCTCTTTGGGAAGCAGGCCTATTTTCAGTTTTCTTTGCATCTTCAGGATCTGCACAGGACCTCAAGACAAAGCAAATGGTTAAATGTTTATTGAAAGGTCCCTGGCCAGTGTGGTTCAGTTGGTTGGAGTGTCATCCTTCAAAACCGAAAGGTCGCAGGTTTGATTCCCAGTCAGGGAACATACTTAGGTTGAGAATTTGATCCTCAGTTGGGGTGCATACAGGAAGCAACCAATTGATATCTCTCTCTCTCCCTCCCACCCCACCCCACCTCACCCTACCTCACCCCACCCTACCCCTCTCCTGCTCCCTCACCCTGGGATTAACAGGATCCAAGATCACTGCATCTGTGTTTTTTGCACCTGGGTTATTTTGTTGCTGGTTAGCTCCCTTCATTTAGAAGCTTGCACTCTGGCCTCCCTTTTAGCATGAGAAGCTGGGATCCTGAGGCTGGAATAGGGTCACCTATTCCAGTGGTGCTACTGTTCTGGGAGGAGGGGGCAGGAGAGCTGTGCAAAGGCTGCTGGGCCTGAGCACCTCTCTCCACCTATGGGGGAAGCTCTCAGGGTTGGGCCACTCCTCCAGACAGAGCCTTCCAAGAACGTGTCCCCTTGCACTGTGTGAAGACTCCTTGGCTCATGGGGCCTGGGATTCTTGGCTGCTTGGCATTGTATGGAGTGTTCTTTCTGGTCCCTGCACCATCAGGGTGACAAGATGTTGGGGCGAGAAGGGTGTACCTCTGAAGCCAGAGGAACAAAGGGTGGATCTCAGTTACAACTGCATTCAGGCCTGGTCCTGGATTCTGTTACTTCCTTTTTAATAAATCATCTTGTGGCTTTGAAGGGAATCCCTCTTTGTAGTGTTTCCAGTAAGAATGTAATTTGGAAAACATGTATACCCTTAAAAATTATGACAACTGCCCTGGCTGGTGTGGCTCAGTGGATTGAGCGCCAGCCTGTGAACCAAAGGGTCACTGGTTCAATTCCCAGTCAGGGCACATGCCTGGGGTGTGGACCAGGTCCCCAGTAGGAGGCACATGAGAGGCATTGATGTTTCTCTCCTTCCCCTTCCCTCTGTCTAAAAAATAAATAAATAAAATCTATTAAAAATTACAACAACCATAGTTTCTATTTTCCTGAAAAACATAGTTTCTGAAAGACATCATACACTATGCCAAATTTCTTTCATGTGTTTGTGTATCATTCACTGCCCTCAGCCACCCAGTGAAGGAAGGTACTGACTTCTGTTGACACTGGTTTACAGATGAGATTTAACCAGAGGCAGGATTCAAACCCAGACCCTGACCATAGTCTGTGCTGTTTACCACCCAACTCACGACCTACTTCTTAGCCTGCCTGGCTCATGGCAGTGTTGAGAACGAAACATTACAGACGGACTCTGTGCGGTCCAGCGCTGTGGAAGTGAGGCATCGCTGTAGGTGGCATCGTGCTGTCCCCGTCAGCGGTGATAAGAGCCAGTGTCCTGTTGAGTGCTTACTCCACGTCACGGGCTTTACGTGCGTCCTCTTGTTTGACTCACAACCACCTGCAAGGTGGATAATTTTGCAGATAACAAGTAAACTGGGAATTTGGGGTTCCTCGTGGGGGCTTGCAGCTTATAGATGGCACAACAGGGTGTAGAGACCCAAGTCTGGTCACCTCCAGTTCTGGCCTTAACTTCACCCAGATATTACCACCTCCTTGAAGCTGGAGGGTCCTCAGAGGCCTACTACAGATGAGAGGACTCGAGGTAAAAGGATTTGTCCTAAATCATGAAAGTAGCTGGTAATAGAGCTGGGGCAAAAAGTCCCAGGGTTGAGTTGGTCAGTTATAGGATGTATAAATAAATAAACTCTCACACACACAACTCTGGTCTACTTAAATAGCTTGTGGTGGATGGCTTATACACTTTTATTCATTCTACAAAGGTTGTTGACACCTCCTGCCCACCAGGCGTGTGGGAGGGGCTGAGCTTCAAGAGAGAGCAATCCTGGTGCCGCATGTGGTGGGTGCACAGTGAGTGAAGGGTGAGGGCACAGCACAGGATGGGAGGGCCCTGGTGCTCGGGAGCACTCGGCCAAGGGGCAGTGGTAGAAGCTCCAGGAGGAAGGAAGAGGAGCCGCTTTGCAGAGCGCAGGGTTGGAGGCAGAGAGGCCGCTGACCACTTGACCTGAACACTCAGCTTTGTCGAGGTAGGACGAGGGCTGTGGGAGAGTTGGAACATGGATCAGACCTGCCATCTCAAATGTGAACTTCAGCTACAGAGCCGAGGGTGGGTAGGAAGGCAAGGAGGGTGGTAGGAAGCTGCTCACAGGCCGCCAAGAAGAGATGATGATGATGACGGTGGTGGTATGGGGAGTTCCGTGCGTGTCCTGCGCCTTGGGGCCAGGGCCCCAATCTCTGTTCTGGTCCATGGGCAGGAGCTCCGACAGGACCTCACAACCTGAGTGCTGACTGGTCCATGGGAACTTGCCGTTGTAGCCACTACCTCCAGTGTCCCACAGATCTCCAGAAAAACCCTCTCTCTGCTTTAGAACTTTCATGAGGGCAGTGTATGGAAGCATTTTATTTCAGGATCTGTATAAAGGTCATTTTCCCTCAGCAGCTGTGTCCTTCCCTGCAACCATGTGTTCACAGACCACGTGTGTTCAAAGCCTCTCCATGCCAGATCAGGCGGATCGGTGAGGTGGGTGGGTTTAGAACTGCGCTCGAAAATTAACTTTGCCCCACCCCGCTCCCTTTTTGGCTGGCGCAGTTGCCCGCAAAGGTCTGGTTCTATGTGTGCAGTGCCCTCAACCCCTCAGACTAGACGTGGTGGGGTTTGGTACGTGTTCTGTGCTTGATAAAAAGGGGAGTCCCATGAGAGACATCTTGGGCCAACACCACCAAGTGAACCAGGCATGTGACACCTTTAGGCCATCAGGGAAGGTCACTGGTGGCTGCATTCTCAGGGATACCCAACCAGGGGTGTCCAAGCTGCAGCCCAGGATGGCTGTGAATGTGGCCCAACACAAAATCATAAATTTACTTAAAACGCTACGAGATTTTTGGCGGATTACATGTCACCATGAATTTAATACGTAGCCCAAAACAGCTCTTCTTCTTCCAATGTGGCCCGCAGACTCTGAAAAGTCAGACACCCCCGCCCCTGAAACGGGGTAGGAGTCAGGTATGGTTATTAACCTAGAGAGGAAGAAGTGGTATCTCCTCCTGCCCTTGGAGCCTCAGAAAGATGGACCGGATCTCAAGGGATCCCCCTCTGGAATGATAGGATTTCATATTTGCTTGGATAGATTAACTCTGAGTCCACTTGAAAATCAGTGGGAACAGCAACTTTGTGTTGTCTTGAGTTTGATCTTTATTCATTCTGTTGCAATTACTGTTCTGTGAAAACTCGTATCTGGTGAGAGTTGTTCTCACCATAAAATCAGTCCCTGATGTAGGTTGCTTTTTACCCACCAACACTCTTACTGGGGCATGCTCGCTACCAAATGTTGTATCTTGGTATTCCACCTCCTTTTTTTTTTTTCTTCCTACAAATGTATTTAGGGTGAAGAAGCTGAAGGAGACCTTTGCTTTTATTCAGCAATTAGACAAAAACATGAGCAACCTCCGCACCTGGTTGGCTCGCATTGAGTCTGAGCTTTCTAAGCCCGTTGTTTACGACGTCTGTGACGACCAAGAGATCCAGAAGAGGCTCGCCGAGCAGCAGGTGGGCCAATGAGCAGTGAGCTTTTGTAAGGGCATCGGTGTACGTGACATCTGCCAACTCACACCTTCCGCGTGTTGGCTGTGTGTCCTGGCGTGTTCACACTTTATAACACTGGCTTGTGCTTCCAGAGAAGATGGACCGCCTATCCGTGTTCTGTGCATGCCAGGCGCTCTGCCTGCCTTTCCATCGCCATTCACATGACGCCTGTGAAGTACTCGGAATGATGTTTGAGATACAAACATTAATCTTAGTAACAAATAGGTTTTTTTATCTTGTATTTTTTTAACTTTGATTTCCATTTTGTTTTTGTTACTGTGGGGTTGGCAAACATAGATTTACAGTGTGAGTATGCAAAACACAGTTTATCATTTTATTATTTGTTATTAATTATTATGTATTTGTGTTACAATTGTAAGCTTATGTTTACCCACCCCTATAGTTTGGGAAGACAGTGAATTGAAAGACAAGTAACTTTTCTTACCAAGAAAGGTTTCCATGGGTTAATACTCTGTGTCTAATAGCGTTTTTTTTTTTTTTTTTTTTTTTTTTTTTTTTTTTTTTTTTTTTTTTTTTTTTTTTTTTTTTTTTTTTTTTTTTTTTTTTTTTTTTTTTTTTTTTTTTTTTTTTTTTTTTTTTTTTTTTTTTTTTAAAATAAATAAAAAGGGTGTAATAAGGAGCATGCTTGGACCAATAGCTTCAGGGGCCACCCTGGCAATGCTCTCTGCATTTTTGGTATCATTTATGTACCTCTGGGCCACCCCTGGAAATTCCAGTTTGCAAACCACTGAATCCTTGAAACCACTGACTTATCAAATCCACTTTCCTGCCCTCCGTGGCCTCACATTCACCTGTTCATTCTCATATGCTATGCCCGAGCTTGTCTTGACTGTTAAAATAGCTGTTCAGGCGATTAGTTCGGTGGCTTTCCTTCACCTCTGTTTTTCCCAGACCCATAAGCACATTCCGTTTTGACCACATAAGCTACGTGGTTGTCATCGTGTTCTCCGACTTGGATCTGTTTTCTTCACGTTGCCTCTGAAGCCGTGGTGTTTGCTGCCTGTCGGCGCACCGGGAGGTTCACACACATGTCGTAACTGCTTAGAGGTGGAATCAGGGCTGCATCTTTTCACCAGGGTCAGGGCCAGCAGCCACCCCTTGAGGATAAATTCTCTTAACTTAGATCAGCCTTTTTAATAATGAATGTGACATTTCATGCTACCATGAAACAGAACTAAGTATATGATATTACTCTTGACTTAGATCTCTATTCAGTCTGTTAAAATTACTGTTCAAATGTATTCTCTGATTTTCAAACTAGCATAGTGTAGCAATGCGACAAAGTAAAACTACTGGTTTTTCTACTTAGCCTCAGAAACTAAAATATGTCTTTCTCATTGAGACCATCTAAATTCTGTCTTTGCTCTATGGAGAAATGAGTATTGACACTGTGGTAATGGGCATTGCAGAGATTTTAATGCCCTTCTCAGTAGAATCACAGCTAGTGAACATTATCAGCTTTGTTTACAAGGCTGATCCATTAGGATGAATTTGTTGAGCAGTCTGCTAATCGACCTTGCAAATAACCATTTACCCCGAGTGGTGAGTTTTTTCAGGTCTGTTTACAGGTATAGAAACTGACAACATTGTTTTTAAAGAATGACTGGATAAATTTGGCCTTGGCCAATTATGTGCATTAACATTTTATATATCTGAAGTGTGACAACACATCATTAAATTGCAGGGAATTTATTCCCCAAAGCATAGAATTTGGAGTGGCTGCCACTCTCCTGGCCTTCTCTGTTCTGTACTAAGATGGTACCTAATTTCAATCTGGTTGATTTATAGGTTCCCACTTGATAGAATTCAGAATCACCAATGTGGAATTCTTATCCTTTGGTTACGAAAAAAGAAAGAAAAGAAAAGAAAAAGAAAGAATGAATATGCAGTTGATGTTCAGGACTACCATTATTGTAAAGAAGTTAGATGTATTAGTTTTCTATAGCTGCTATAACAAACACATTACCACATATTTAGCATGTTAACACTAATGTATTATGTTACGGTTTTAGAGGGCAGAAATTGACACAGGGCTGAGACCAAGGTCTCAGCACAGCTGATTCCCTTCTGACAGCTGGGGAAGAACCCACTTCTTTGCCCTTTCCAGTGTCTAGAGGTCTCCACTTTTCTTGGCTCATGGCCCCTTCCTCTGTCTTCAAAGCCAGCAAATTGCGTCTCTCCGTGCCTTTCCTCCATAGTCACTTCTCCCTCTAACTCTTTACCTCTCTTTTCCACCCTTAGGGACCCTTGGGATTACATTCGGCCCACCCAGATAATTTATGATAATTTCCCTATTTGAAATAGTTGAATAGCAAACTTCATTCTCCATTGCCATCGAGACTAACATATTCACAGGTTTTGGGGATAAGGGCATGTGGACATCTTGGGGAAGGGGAAATAGTCCATCTACCACAAGTGTCCTAAGGAAACTTTTAGGATTTTTGTTAAAGGAAAAAAAAGATACCATGTGTTTATTGTACTAAGCCTGGGTTTTAAATGCTCCATCAAAAACACTGAAAACAAATGTGTCACACACAATTATGTATGGGCCACTTAAAAAAAAACCTTTCTTGTGTTTCTGTCACTAATTAAATATAATAAATTGCTTGATTCCTTCCAGAAATAAAACCTAAACACTTGGGATCACCAACCAGCTCCTTCTGCAAAAGCCCTCAGCCCCCAAAAGTGATTGACAGGCACGATGTCCTTGGCTTCCAAATGTAATGTCCTTGGGGCTCCAATGTGGGAGGGGTCAGACCTTATAAGAGTCCTTCTTGTTTCCCCTCTTTTAGGTACAATTTCTTTAGGTGATAAGAGTCGTGTTGTCATTCCTGTTGAATATGTCATCTTCAGTATGTAAAGGATATAGAACCTGTGTGACACTTTTAAATCAGGAACAGTATATTTTATTTTTATATAGTTTTTTTTATCCTCACCTAAGGACATGCTTATTGATTTTAGAGAAGGAGAAAGGGAGGAAGAGAAACATTGATGTGCTAGAGAAACAGCAATTCATCGCCTCTTGTATGTGTTCCAAGCAGGGATGAACCTGCAAACTAGGCCAGGAATCGAACCCATAACCTTTCAGTTTATGGGGCGATGCTCCAACCCATTGAGCCACACTGGTCAGGGCCAGGAACCACTTTTGTTGAGTCTTTGGTGTCACTGCTGTTTTCTTTGGTTTCCTGATTCCCGTGGGTGCCATTTGTTGTCTTGGGGGGAATTGTTGGTCCTCCCCATTCTGTAATTACCAATGGCTCCCCCCTGAGTGGGCCAGCTCAGCCTCCTGCCCACCCCCCTAAACCTCTTCCCAAGACCACCCTGGTGGACTTGCTCACCACCCCACCCCCCACCCCTGCCACTCCCAGGGAGACAGGCTGAAACCACCGCAGGGGCACTGCCCATGTGGTTCCCTGCCCTCTTGCCCTGGTTTTCCCCTGGTCCCAGTGCCTTTTGTGGGCTCCGTAGCCCTGGCTGCATTCCTGGCTCAGGTTTCATGTTTCCCCCTTCTTCTCTCTCTCTCTTGGCCTCCCAACTCCTTCCCAGCCCCAGGGCTCTGTGTCACTTGCTCAGGGGCAGAAACATAAACCAAGCAGGAGCCTGATTCCAGAACTGGTGGCGAAAGTCTTTCACATTGTCTTCTGTCGTTTCGTAGGTCCAGCTCCTCAGGTTACAGGGGAACAGTTTTCAAAATCTAGCTGTTGTGTAAACTCGTGCCTGAGTGGTACCAGTGGTAGGATTGTTGTCGGGTTACTCATTCAGCACCTGTGTTAGGATTCCCTGTCTATTGTTTCACAAAGTTAAAGGGGTTTTTATCAACATGGGTAAATGGCAGGAAAGCCTGTGATGATTCCAGGTAAGAATTCTACGTAAACCTAATCATTTGAAAGCTAGTCCTCACACCGACCCCAGCGCTGCTGCGTTTCAGGGCTGCCGGGCTGCCGAGCGGCACACTGTCACCTGCACTTCTCTCTTCACAGCACATACGGGGCGATGAGCCGAAAAACACATTCTCCTCTGAGTATAACTTTGAGGTGCTCTTTTTTAATCAGTTAGGATCTGTGTTAAGAACCGCTTGGTTTAAAATATATTTGAGTACTAGCATTTTATTCTTTATATCCACTTGAACACAGAATGATCCAAATTATGCCTTTATTAGAAGAAAAGTGAGAACATATTATTCCTATTTACTAAGAGTAGGAATGACAACAGAGTGAGGTCGCCTGGGCTGACCTTCACGCCGCCTGCCTGCAGGCAGCGGCGGGCTCCATTCACGCAGTCCTTCCTCCTGTAAACTGGGCTTCGCTGAATCCAGGGAGCGTTAGCGCCGGTGACGGAGGCTCATTTAACGTTGCATCTGCTGTTTCGCAATGTACTCTGGATACTGAGATTAGAGGTGTTCTCTCACGTCACTTATCACAGAATTTGGCTATCAGGAGAAGGCTAAGTCACCCAGAATGCTGAAACAGGCTCCTTATCTGTCCTCCCACCCTGTCCTCCATGGTGTGCGGAAAAAAAATGGTCTCTGGATAATAACTGAAGAAAATACCATGTTTATTCTTAAACAGGTTTTCTGGGGTTTTTTTCCTACGACCATGTATTTTTCTTCGTGAACATTCTTCTTCCCACATTAGGGAACTGCATCACTTATCACCAACACCGGACGTGACTCCCAAGACCCTGTCCCCTCCCCGAGCTTGGCTGGACCCCATCCAGGGTGGTCTCTATCTCCAAATCCTTCCCTTGGGCTGAGGAGCCCTAGGAGGGCTCGCAGGAGGTTCCACACACTGTGCAGCGGCACGCACGTCCTGCGGGGGAGGGGTGTGTGAAGACCACACGAAGGACTTAGTAGATTTAAGAATTCTGTGACCCATAAAACATTAAGAGTTTCTATTGCTCAAGGTTTAGAGCCTGCTGAAAAGGCTGTTTTCCACAGAAGATCTCCCCAAAGCCAAGCCTACATTTGAGGCCCTTGGAGTCGGGTGGTGTGGAGTAGATCCCATGCCTCCCCCAAAGTCTGTGGGCTGCTAGGCTCTCGGGGGAGGATGCCCTGCTATTCTGCCTCCCCATCCCCCTCCCCCCACACACACACAGTTCAACAAATAAAGCCCCATTGTTGCCACCGCTTAGGCTTTGTGTCGGGGGCTACAGCACAAGGGCTGCACGAAGATGAGAGTCTGTGTTGCTGCTTCCAAGGTGGAAAGACACCCCCCACTGTGCCCCCTGGGCCGGCGGGTGGGTGGGGTGGGGGCCCTTTGATGCCGACCGTCCTACCACCATCACCATCTCAAGGGGCTTCTTACTCTCCCGTGATTTCGTAGGACCTGCAGCGAGACATTGAACAGCACAGTGCAGGGGTGGAGTCTGTGTTTAACATCTGTGATGTCCTCCTGCACGACTCCGACGCCTGTGCCAACGAGACCGAGTGCGACTCCATCCAGCAGACCACCCGAAGCCTGGACAGACGCTGGAGGAACATATGCGCCATGTCGATGGAGCGGCGAATGAAGTGAGAACTGAGCCGCCCCTCAATGTGTCGGGCGGTCAGCCAGGTTCCGTGTACCCGTCTGGCCTAAACGAGAGTCACTGTTCTGTTCAACTCACAGGCTATTGGCAGAGGAGGCTTAGTAGGTGTAACAGTGCTTATAAAAGTAATTATTCAAGAAAAGCATCACGGTGCAATGTCTTTCCCAGCACCCCCGTGCCTCGGGCAACCGTGGCTGGCCCCTGTGCTCCCAGCGTAAAGCGGTGGAAGAAGCCCTGTCTCCTGTGGGTTAACTTCTGAAGCAGGAGCTCTGAGGGGCTTGGCATTCCTATAAGGAAGGTGTCCTTACCAGGAAGCAATGTCCCGGTTATTTCCTGGAAGGGGTATTAGGGCCGCTCCACCTGAGTAGTGCCAGTGCTGGCGGGTGGGGAGGTGGCAGTTGGGAACAGGACGAATTCAGAGAGAGAGAAAGTGTAAGAGCTGTGGTCAAAAAGGATGGCTTGTACTAAGGTGTCTTCTTCCCATTAGAATCGAGGAGACCTGGCGCCTGTGGCAGAAGTTTCTAGATGATTACTCCCGCTTTGAAGACTGGCTCAAGTCAGCCGAGAGGACAGCAGCCTTCCCAAATTCCTCAGAGGTGTTGTACACAGTAGCCAAAGAAGAGCTGAAGAGATTTGAGGTAAAGACCTACACTAGGCTCAGGAGCAGCTAGAAGCACTTCCTCTAAGAGGGGGCTTCCCTCTGCCCAGGGCCCCCTCCACAGCCTGCCGTCAGCTGCTAAGACAGCTTTGCAGGACGTCACCGGTTTCTGCCAGCTGGCAGGCGGTGGACTTGAAACCCTGTTCTGTAGCTAGCGTCAGGGGAACAGGTGAAGTAGGCCCCCGCTGCCATTGTGGTGTGGGGACTCACTGCCCGCAGCAAGTCAGCTGGGGTCTGGAAGGGGCGTCCTGCGCTGCCTGCTGCGGCACTGACTCTGCTCTGTGTGACGCAGGCCTTCCAGCGGCAGGTCCACGAGCGGCTCACGCAGCTGGAGCTCGTCAACAAGCAGTACCGGCGGCTGGCGCGGGAGAACCGCACCGACACGGCCAGCAGGCTGAAGCAGATGGTCCACGAGGGCAACCAGCGCTGGGACGGCCTCCAGAAGCGGGTCACGGCCATCCTGCGCAGACTCAGAGTAAGCGGGTCACAGCCCTCCTGCGCAGACTTCTCTGCGTCACGGGGTCGTCTGCAGACGTTTGGGAGCTGTGACGTGTGATATCAGGCTTGTAACAAAGCAGCGGGTAGAAGAGTCTATGGAAGGCCCAGCGAGCTTAACGTTGTTCTCTTTGTTCAAGCCCAAAGCTGCCAGCTCCTGGTGTTTTTTTAAGCCATCTTTTGCCTGAGAACAGGCTTCTTAGGCACAACACTTTCACGTGATCTGTGTTACCAGACGAATCTCTTTTTTTCCGTCTTCAGTAGCCCCTGAAGGTGTGCATGGTACTCACAGGCTGCCCGGGGCCGGGTGGGGGCGGCCTGCAGTCTAGGAAGAGACCCTCTTGCCCACCTGCCGGCTTTTGGGTCGTGCTTCTGGCACCGTGAGGGACGTGGACAAAGCCCTGTCTGCGCAGTGAGGGTTGGAGATAGCAATTCCCTGAATTTCGGAGCATGCTGCCTAACCTCAGAGGCTGGGTTGGGGTTTTTTTAATGTAGGCATTCACCTTAGGGTTCTGTGCTTCCGAGGCGCAATGCCAGCCTTTGTGAAGCTGGGCACAGGGTGCCCGCACCGGGTGCTGTGGGCCTGTGGGAAGTGAAGCAGCCCCTGCTCCCGTCCTCTTGGACCCGTCCTCTTGGACCCGTCCTCTTGGACCCGTGCTGAACCACCGGAAGTCAGGCTGCTGGGGTTTTTTAACCGCTCAGGGAGACCCTGGCCAGCTTTCTGGAGAAACCCCTTGCATTAGTTGATCTTCCGCTGACCCGACTGTGAGCAGTCTAATGCCCCATTGGCACTGAATGCTACGTTTGTTTGGGAATGGGCTGCCCGTCTATGACATGGTAACCTGAGAGGCACCCTGAATTGGAGGGCATGAATCTCCGCCTCAGGGTCCTCTCCCTCTGAGGAGACACATCCAGAATTACATCAGTGGAGGCAAACAGGGCACTGGTCCAGGTTCAACCCCAAATCAGTGATTTTCTGTTTTAAAGCTACCAAATCCTGTCAAGCAGAAGCTTCCGCAGACGGCTAATGGGTACAAGAGGCAAGGTGCCAGGCTTGGGCTTTGAGGGGGTTCCTCTAAGGATGGGTTGGAGAAATCACAGACTTAGAGAATTTTAAATGCTGAAAGGACTTTAAAGATCGCAATCATTCCCCCACCCTTACTTGCCAGTAAGTAGGGGTGGGGGAATGACACCGACGCTCAGAGAAGCCGAGGAGCTTGTTCAGTGTCACACTGGGCTGACCCCACACTGGTGCCAGAACACCCTGTGGGCCCCTGGTGCCTAGAGACGGGCTTCACGCTGCATGCTCCAGGCACCCCTTCCCTTCAGCCAGAAGTCACCGTGCTGTCGACCTGCACTCTTGTTCTGCCATCAACAAAAATGTATTATTCTTCCCCCTTTGCAGCATTTCACCAACCAAAGGGAAGAATTCGAGGGCACCCGGGAGAGCATCCTGGTGTGGCTCACAGAGATGGACCTGCAGCTGACCAACGTGGAGCACTTTTCCGAGAGCGACGCCGACGACAAGATGCGCCAACTGAATGTAAGGCTTTCTCCCTCCGCTCCTCTGAAAAGAATGTACCTTTGCAGAGGAGAATGGGCCAAGTACAAATTTCACCTGATACCCTGGGAGCAGATTCCAGAACTGTCCAAGCAGCCAGGCTGCATCCACCTGTGTACTTCTGGGTTATCACGAGCAAGGAAACTATTCCCTGCAGCCAAGGGGTCAGTGGAACGGGGCCCTTTTTCTCCTTGTCATTTGTAATCATCCAAGGAGGGAGCACTCTTCAGGTCCCAAACCGAAGTTCATGAGCTGCTGTCTGCCCCGCCCTTGGTCCAAGGGCACAGGTGCAGTGTGACAGGGGCGCTGCATCGGGAGGGGGCCGAGAGTAGACACCTTCCGCCCCCCGACTGTTGCAGCCCATCTGTGTTGCACTGTAATATCACATCATTCCCTCCTCGGTGAGGTTTTACAGGAAGTAGAGATGGAGATTTGTCTTCCCTAATAAGAGGGCACTAATGAGCATTAGCATTGTGTCAACAAGCAAGTGCCCATTGGTGACGTACTGTGGGAAGTTTTCTGTGTCCACCAGGTGTCACTGAGATAAGGCCTCTCCCTCACACCCACTTACAGTAAATGTCTATCCGTGTCAGACTTTTAGAATTATTTTAATTAGAAAAGTCAGTGCCCAGAGGGGGAGGAAACATATGTACAGTCATTTTAAATTATTAAATCTTTGTCACCTTGTAAAAGTTGATGAAGTTAGTGAGTACTTGGTGAAGGAACAAAACAATGAAGACATTTTGATGCTTTTTCTGTGTCTTATAAGAAACAGACATTGTCTGAATCCTCAGATTTCCCTCTTTGAAATCCTCTCATATTCTATATAGGGTTTCCAACAGGAAATTACGTTAAATACCAACAAGATTGATCAGCTGATTGTTTTCGGGGAGCAGCTGATTCAGAAGAGCGAGCCCCTGGACGCCGTGGTGATCGAAGACGAGCTGGAGGAACTCCACCGGTACTGTCAGGAAGTGTTCGGCAGGGTGGCCCGGTTCCACCGGCGGCTGACCTCCCGCACCCCGGTAAGGGGGACGGCACCCAGGGCGGGCTGCTGGGCCACGCAGACTCGATGTCTGACCAGACTTACCGTGAAATGGTTTACGGTGGTTTATTCTATGATTTAAAAAAAGCTATGTCGAAAAAGTTCATTTCTACTCTTACGGAGCCCCGGTTACTTGGAAGGTCCCATTGCCCAGTGGAAGGAATAGCCCTTCTGAGTATCCTTGCCCCTTGTACACATTTTTCCACATGCTCCTCAGGACAGGGTTTTTCTGGCATGTGTCAGTTCTGCTGGGATGTATTTGTAACTGTTCTGGTTTTGCTTACAGCATTAACTCGGGATGCACTGGCCTTTTCCTGTATCTTAATGTCTGGGAGCTCTTACTGTTTGGGCCTTTCTGATGCTTCGTTCTCACCACTGAAGTGCCCAGAGCACCAGGTTCTGGAAGCAGTTGTGATGTCTCTCCCTTGACAAAGGGACCTTTTTGGGAAACTCAGGTGGAGTCAGGCCGTCGTTCACAGTTCCCTCCTTTGTGTGCCTGGAACTTAATGATGACCATTGACCAGCACAGCTGGCTGGCTGTTCTTTTTGTGTCTTCATCTTCAAACACAATTTCTTCATCAGACATAGCCTCAAAAATAACCCCCTAGCAATTTATAGTCATTTTTCTTAGAGTCATTATAACACAGGGAGAATAAGGTTCTAGATTCTGAACAATAAGCTCAGGGACAAAAAGAAAGGACCTGGTACATGTGAATCTTATTCAGAACACTAATAGCCTCATGTTCTTTTTAATTTTTTTATTCTTGGAAGAGCCTGTCATTAAACTTAGATTATCAAATTTAAGGTTTTTCCTAGGAAAGAAAAGAGCATTTTGGAAATTACAAATTCTAGGCCCCATACCAGATGGTCTAAATTGGAATAACTACGAATGGGGCCTGAGAACGCGGTTCCTTTTTAGTTTCCTCAAATGTTGCTGGTGGCCCTTCTCAGGAACTGCTGGGCAGGCCTGCTGCTCCTCAGAACTGCGGTAGCCTGTGACTTGGTTAGGTCTGAACACCGGACACTCACGTTTTAGGGTTTGGAAGATGAAAAGGAGGCCTCTGAGAATGAAGCGGACATGGAAGACCCCAGAGAGATCCAGACTGACTCTTGGAGGAAAAGGAGAGAGATGGAGGAGCCCTCATCTCCTCAGTCCCTTTGCCACCTGGTGCCCCCGGCACTGGGGCCCGAGCGGTCTGGCTGCGAGACCCCCGTCAGCGTGGACTCCATCCCACTGGAGTGGGATCACACAGGTGACGTGGGGGGCTCCTCCTCTCACGAAGAAGACGAGGAGGGCCCGTACTACAGTGCTCTGTCAGGTAAGCGGCCTGGGTTTCCAGAGCCCTTGGCATTGACCCATTTGGCTGTGTTTTTAGCGCCTTTTAGCAGCATGGCCAACTCTCGGTGAGCAGGAGGCCAGCTTATGGCTGACCCAGACTTCCAGTGGCTTCCTGGGTTCTTCCCTGCCCACTGCTGACTCACCTGAGAGTTGGCTCACTCGTGTCACAGATGGGGTAAAAGGGAAGAAAACTAATTCACACTGGCACATTCAGGCTGTTCACTGGTGGCTCTGGCCCATCCATTTTTCAGAGCGTCCCTAGGCTGAGCGCTTTCATTCTTTCTGTGCACTTCCCCTCCCCCACCACCGCTCTGGACAGTTGGGAGTTGGCTGGAGAAAATCTTTCTGGTTTTCTTTTAAAGCTTTTTAATAAAACAGGTAAAGGGTAGTGACTTTTCTCCTTCCAGCTGACAGCGTTGCTATTGTTTTAACTTAAAACAGGGGCATTCATCTACAGACGCCTGCAGTGAGGAAAATGACATTATTCTTTTTCAGATGTAGAAATCCCTGAAAATCCTGAGGCATATCTTAAAATGACCACAAAAACTTTGAAAGCATCTTCTGGTAGGCCCCTGCCCGTGCATGTGTCTCAACATGGCAGCACCCGCGGCGCACGCTGCACCCTAAACCTCGCTCCCATGTCCTGTCTGACCCCGCCTCCCGTGGACACCATGGTCTCCGTGCCATGGTGTATTCACACTGCCGTACTCACACGTGCCTGCGTGATCCTTACAAACCCCGCCCAGACCACAGCAGTCTCGCCAGCGTCCCTCCGCTCCCCTTCAAGCCTGCGCAGGAGGGAATTTTTCATGGTGCCTTTTTAAGGTTTTATTTTCCCGCCATCTAACTGTAGTCCTTTGGCATGGACCAAGCTTTCTTCATGGTGGCTTGGTGTGGAGCTATTCCCTTGCTTACGGTAATTTCCTGGGAAGAGGGTGGGTGAGTAGGAAGGTGGGGTAAAGGTGCTGTTGCATTTGTCCCAGAAGAAACCCTCCTTTCCTTGATTTGCAGCTCTAACCTTTACTCCCTGCCCCATCCCATCTGCAGTGGGGGGGCAAGGCCCTTTGGTCCCCAAGTCCATCCTAATGTTACTCTTCCCCTCACTCCTGAATGGCCTTCAGTCCTGGCCCCCAGACCCAGCTTGCTGCCATTGTCCCCACCACTAGAGACCCCGGCTCCAAAATGCCGCTCATCGCATCGCACATCATGTGTTCGTCGTGCTCCATCATGAACCCATTTAGCTAAGGCCCAGTGTTGCTCAGCTGCATGTCTCTCATTCCATTTTCCTCCTGAGACCTACTGACATTTTGCAAACGTGCATGCTTTGCAAGGAAAGCTGCAGAACTCATATTATACTGTAACCCGATGCCATGTGACCCATGACCTTTTCATGTGTAACTAAACAGGGATCCTTTGGTTGGAGAGAATGGACTGTCACTTGTTATTTTTCTTTCAGGTAAATCCATTTCCGAGGGCCACTCATGGCACGTTCCTGACAGTCCTTCCTGTCCCAAGCATCGCTACAAACAAATGGGAGGTGACAGGAGTGCACAGCCTGGCCCCTCAGACTCCAGCACCCCTTATAAACCAGCCTACGTAAGTCTTCACCCCACTGCGAGTACTGCCCAAGTGCATGAGTAAATAGTCAACATTTTTCAAGAGAGGCCTTTGGGTGTATGTAGTGTGTGCTCACTCCCCAGGCACATTTCCCAGGGTGACAGTGCCTCTGCTGAGCTGACTGTGCTTCATCAGAACCTGGGCAGACTGAGTAGTGAAAGACAGGTTTCTGGCCAGCAGCCACCTTTGTGTGTGCAGACGTGACATTATGGTGATTATTGCTCTCGAGTCGGTCAGTCCTGCAGATGATGGAGAAGGGACGTGTGGGCTTTCCTGAGCTGCTGCTGAGCTCCCAAACCTTCATTATATTTACCTTTTGATCACACTTCCTATTCAAAAATTCTGACTTCATGTCCAGTATGATTTGACCATGTGCTGTGGTAGATGTGGGTTTGATTCCCAGCCCTGCCGATAAACTGCTCTGGACCCATAAGCACTTGCCTTGCTGTATAAGCCTGCCCCTCCTGGGGATAAAGATGCCTTACGAAATTGTTGTAGAATCAGTGTGTGTGAAGTTACGAAGAAAGCCCTCAGAAGTGGTCGCCATTGTGATTATTATTCCCGCTAAGTACTCCTATGTATGTGGTTTATTGTTGTTCTTTGTAACAGTGACTGTTCCTTCTTAGTTACAGTTCCCTCTGGCAACACGCATCCTTGGCATGCCTCTGGCTGTGCAGCTGTTGGGGGGCAGCCAGCCTAGGATTTAATGTTGGCCCCAGATCATTCTCAGTGCAGAGAATTAGCAATGAGTGCGTCTAAAATAAAATGTCCTGTGCATTTTTAGTGCCATCTCTTAGCAAAAGTAGAAGCAATGTTAGCATCACTGGATTGGTCCTCAAAGTGTCCTCTGTGTCTAGGAGTAGATCGGGCCAGAGAATATCCTTGGCTGTACATGGTCAGGCTGGAGTCATTTGATAAGGGATTCTCCATGCCAAATTCAGAAGCTCTTGCTTAGCAAGCAGCTGTCATTTTTAATCTGCCTCTGTGCATAATAAGACCTCAGAGCCTGGTGGGGGAGAGACACCAGCACCTCATGGTTGCTTTACATCTGTAGTTCCAGCAACTATGCCCGTGTTCCCCGCCTGGCCATTTTCTACAGCTCTACCTGTTTTTTGGTGTCTGAAATCAGGCATGTCACCACAAATCTGAAGGTTTCTTAAATTTTTTTCATTCCACACAAGTAGGCCATAAAGACACAATCCAAAGAAACCAAGGCTTTTCTAAAAAGGACACGTGTATTTTTAGAAAGACCAGAGGTAATAGCTCAATCAGTTCTATGATAACAGAAGAAGCAGTGAACGATAAGTGCTTGGTGTAATAAACAGCCCTGGGAGGCAGTTTTGTCCTCTGTGCATTTCTGATTCCCAGTGACAGTAATACCTCCAGCTCTACAGAGTGACTAGGAAGGAAAACGAAAGTTTTGTAAAACACTGTGCAAATGTGAGCACACTAACACAGTGACTGTCTGGTAAGCGCTAATGTTTTAATTGCTTTAACTCTTCCTGCATGGCTCATGTGAGGAGTGTGAGGAAGCCCCAGATCAGGTCAGGCCCTGGCTGGGTTGCTCAGTTGTTTAGAGCGTCGTCCCAAAAGGCCAAGGTTGCAGGGCTGATGTCCAGTCAGGGCACATGCTAGGAGCAACCCATGAGTGTTAAATAAGTGCAGCAACAAATCGTGTTTCTCTTTCTCTCCTGCCCTCCCTCCCTCCCCTTCTCTCCCTCTCTCTCAAAATCAATTTAAAAATTCCATCTGGTCCTTTTATTCCCAATGTTGACATATCACTGCCTCCTGCTCCCTGGGCCTTTGCTGAGGCTTTATTTTGGCCATCAACTCTGCTTGCTCATCAATGCTACCCACACACTAAGCGCTTGTATTTCCAGCAAGTTCACCTTGGAAGGAAGGGCTCCCCTGTCCTCATCTCTTACCTGTTAAACTGAACCAAAATACTCTTCAGCCTTTTAAATTTACAGATGATCACATAAAATTGGCTCATTCTAGGTGAAGCTGCTGTTATCTCCAGGTTCAGATGGTGGCAAAGAAGGCCCAAGCATCTTGAATGGCAGCCCGCAGCAGGAGGACAGGACACCAGCCTCCGCAACTGCACAGCAGTCAGGTACCGTCCACCAGGGCCGTGGTGGAAAGAGGTAGAGTCTGGGTTTGGGCTTAGTCAGGAATTTAAGTCAGGGCTGGACAGAACATTAATTAGGAACTGGTCAACTATATAATTCGGCAGAACTGCTACACTTACCCTATAGCAGCCCATGTTAGTTTAGAATTAGCTGACTTGTTTTTATGAACACATTCCTAGACTATCCACTTTACTTTCAAAACTATTCTTAAATATAGACAAAATGAGCCTCGGATGAGGAAGTGTATGTTTCAGTGACTTCATTTGTATGTAAAGATAAGACAAATGAAGATGATTATCAAAGAGATGAGTCAGGTGTCTCCTCACAAGCCCAGTTCGGTGATTATAAAAATAATTACTCAACTAAGTCTAAAGTCAGGCTGATAGCACCGACCTGATCGTTCACAGACCAAAGGAGAAAGGACCCTGAAAATGGCCTGAACCGAAATGCTGAACTTAGGACCAGAACACTGGCAACATGCTGGGTCTCCTCCCTGGCCAGCCGCCTCAGACTAGCCTTCGGGGGGGGAGCATGGGGGCACTGGCCTTGAACAAAAAGCAAGGGAAACCTGCCATTCCACACTCCAGGGAACATGACGACTCCCCAGTGCTGAGCCTCTGGCACAGAGCATCCGTCATCCGTCTTAGCACCCTGACCTGAATTAGTTGGAGGCAGAGAAATCCATTTGTGTGATTGCTGCTTTTTATCCCAGGTGCCTTTGACAGATGGGAGCTGATTCAAGCACAAGAACTTCGCAAGAAACTCAGAATAAAAAAAGACTTGCAGCAGCTGAACTCTGATATCAGCGACATGACCACCTGGCTAAGAAAAACTGAAGCAGAGCTAGAAACATTAAAAATGGCCACGCCTCCCTCTGATATTCAGGAAATGGAACTCAGAGTGAAGAGCCTGAAGGTAAGTCAGAGGGAAGAGGAATTCTGAGTGCACATGCAAATACCGGCAACTTGCAGATGGTGTGTGATGGCTGTCAGTCCCTTCCTGGCAAGGATACAGGTGCAGGTCTTTGTTTTCATTCAGGAGAGCATCCACAGATGGTCCCAAAGCTCAGCCCAGTGCTGGGCGGGTGTCACTCAGATGCACAATGCCGGAACGCTCCGACTTCAGAGGCAGCTATGGGCTCTTACGGAGGTGCTCATGGCTGCTGAGGTAGCACCCTCTGAACGGAATGCAGCCCAGATGGCTGCTGGAGCGTTGGGTGGGAGGAGGAGGAGCTCACCCACTAATGAATTCCGTGGCCTGCTCTGGTTACTCTGCTACACGGTTAGGATTTGTCACACACATTCAGCCTTCACCCACTGGATGCCCAGCCAGGGACAGGGGAGGGGCTTGGAGCTAGGAGGGTCCAGGCAGCCTTCATATTTGTACTGTTGTTTTGTGCATTAATACAGGGTCCAGCAGAAGTAAGGCCTGCTTGAGTGTGGTTGGTAGGATAATATGGGTGTAATAATTGATAGTTTTAATTTGAACATTTCACCTAAAATGTCATATGGTGTGTTTGAGTGTGATAGTGTTATGTTACAGAATTACATGCTTGTGATTTTGTAATTAAAAAGGGGCATTATTTGTGCTGGACCCTGTATCTTAGAGGTAACCATTCATCCTAAGGAATTATACTTCTGTGATACTGAGGGGCAAACGCAGGATAACTAAGTATACTTCATCTGGAAGACTTAATCTGGTCCAGAAATGTTAGTAAGTCACCTAGAGCTCAGGAGGTCCCGCTGCGTTGGCCTCTGGTTAAGCTGGCCTGCGGGGAGACAGGCTGCCGTTCTCAGCCTGGCCGGCCGAGTTCACTGACCTTGTAAGGCAGCTCCCCCACCTGATGCTGTCCAGCCAGTCACAGGCAAGGTTGCTCTTGTTTCTGTGGCCTCATCTTGGAGAAGTGTTTGGAAGATTTGTTCCCCACAGAGGTTTAAAATGAGCCCCAACATCACTGTCTTCAGAGTGCCTCACCCAGTGTCTTCTTCTGTGGTAGGAGATACTAAAAGCCTTTGACACCTACAAGCCTTTAGTGCTCTCTGTCAACGTGAACAGCAAGGAATTTCTGCAGACTGGGAGCACGGAGTCCAAAGAGCTGCAGGAGAGAGTCAGCCAGCTGAGGCAGCACTGGGACACGGCGCTGGGTGCCGTGGAGAGCTGGAGAGAGGGCTTACGGCAGTCACTCATGCAGTGCCAGGTACGCCACCCACAGCCGGCACCCGAGGCCCAGTCCTGGGCACAGCCAGGCCCACGTGGGTGGGAGAAGCGGATATTTTTATCATCGTCAGGCTGCTCTGGCACAGCCAAATATGGCTTGTGTTAGGAAATGTGTGCTTTCCTATTTGTTTCCGAAGAGACCCACCTGCTGTCTCAGAGGCCTGGTGCCGGCCCCTCCTGCTCTGTTGGCCAGGCCCACGCATAGTGTGAGGGCTCCAGCAAGCGCTCCAGTGGTCAGAGATGCCACTCCAACATTGCCCCATCTCTGTCCGTTTGCCAGCACAGCCGTATAGCAGAGTGAAGAAAACACCCTGCCCTGCTGCCTATAGCAGCTGTGTGACTCTAGGCAAATCATTGAACCCTCTGGATCCAATGTTCTCATCTGAAAAATGGGAATCATTTTAGTGCTTCCTTCACAGAGTTCTTTCTTGGCCTGCATGCTTGTAATCTCAGCCCATGTTGCCTCTGACCTCATCTTGGGAAACATGAGTCCCAAGTAAGCCCACAGGCAGCCCTATCCTTAGGCCACAGCCTGCCCCTATCGGGTTGTCTCTTTCAGCTGCTGAACCTAGCATGGCTGTTGAGTAATGTGTGTAATGACCCCAAAAGGGGCATTGGGAAGCCCCACCTCTCTGTCAGCACTCTTCGCTTGGCAAAACTCATCCTGCCTCCAGAGGCTATGCCAAGGGCTCTCTCTTCCCCTTTTCCTTGTTTTGGGGCCCTTTCATTCACTGGATAAGATGAGCAAATGACTCTGATGGACTAGAAATAGCAAGCACACCTTACTTCTCAGTTTTGTGAAAGGTCAATGTTATGATGTGTGTTGTTTTTTAAGGACTTCCACCAATTGAGTCAAAATCTGCTCCTGTGGTTAGCAAATGCCGAGAGCCGGAGGCAGAAGGCTCAGATCACTGATCCAAAGGCAGGCCCCCAGGCTCTCCTGGAGTGTCGGGAAGAACTCATGGTAAGTTTTCCTCCTCCGAAGGGTTCTGCACTGCCACTGGCCTGAGGCCAGTTCTTAGGAAGCCTCCCCGGTGTTTCTGGGCACAACAGCACCAATGGGTGTCTACTGAGCACCCCTTTGTAGTTCTGAAGCAGGATGACCTGCAGGGATGGAAAGCCAAGGCCACAAGCAGGAAGTCTGCAAGGCTCAAGAGTTGGGGACAAAGGTATCTGGCAATACCCTGAGAAACTTAAGGCCATTTGAAGTATTACTTTTCCCTTGTGAATATGGCTCATTTAGGGGGAAATAGGAAGCTCAGTTGTCCGCATCTATGAGTTTTCTACATCTACTATAGAAAAGTCTTACTTCGTGGAGGTTACTTGTGTTTTCATACATTTATTTCACTAACACATGAACATGAAACCTCACTTGCACTCAAGTTGACATTTTTATCCACATGTTTGTGGTTTAATTTTAAATATTTTAAATTTAATCACAATGTTCCTGGTGGTTGTTTAAAAAACATTTTTTTCTACTAAAATCTTTGTAAAGCCATGCTGTCCGGGGTAGCACTGTCCCATAGAACTTTGAGATGATGGATTGTTCTGTATGTGCTCTGCCTAGTATGGTAGCTACCGGGCACTTGAAATGTAGCTACTTTGACTGAAAGTGAACTTTTCGTTTTCATTAATTTAAACAAGTACCACATGTTGTCTAGTGGCTACCACATTGGACAGTGAGCAAGAGAACCACCTTCAATAACACAAGTGGACTTACCACCTTCCTCTGTATTTCTAAATCATTTGCTTCAGCAGCTGCTTCTCAATTAATCCACTTTAGATTCTCCTTTGACCTCCTGCCATTAATGGATAAGGGCCTTGTCTTCTCTCACTTCTTTCCTCTGACTCCTCCAGCAACATAATTGTCTCCAGAATGAGAAGGAATAAAGAACAGGGGCGGGGTGTCACCAGCTTGCTCTCTGAATGATGCTAGGCTTGAGGACAGACAGGCAAGAGGAGAAGGTTCTGGAGCACCACCCATCATTCATCCTGGATGAGTGAGAAAGCCTCATCCAGCCACACTAGCTTCCCCGCGGATAAACTGTTTCATACCTTGTTTTTAGCAACTGGAAAAGGAGCTAGTGGAACGTCAACCTCAAGTAAACACCTTACAAGAGATTTCAGACAGCCTTCTTATTAAGGGGCATGGAGACGACTACATTGAGGCTGAAGAGAAGGTTCATGTTATTGAGAAGAAACTCAAACAGTTACTTGAGCAAGTGTCCCAAGACTTAATGTCCTTGCAGGGAAGCCAGGTGAGTTCCCCTGTGGCTTTTACATATAAAGATGTCATATTAGATGCAAACAGCCAAGCAGCCTTGCTGCGGGAGGGAGGCTGTAAGCATGCCATTGGAGTAGAGTCTTATCTATCCCTCTCCAGCTGTGGGGTCTTAAAAAGTTACGTAAGCTCTTTGAAGCTGTTCGATCCTTCGTAAGAGGGATATAACCAGGGTAACTTTCTATTAGTATGGCTGGATTGTTTAAAAATGAGTCCAATCCTTCTATCTTTTCTGTCTTACTTTCACATGTGCCACACTTTCAAGTTCTCTTTTTTGTCCTGGTCACGCTTCTGACCACTGTGTCGTTTGTCTACTTTCTGCTCTTTAAAATGTGTGCCAACACAGAACAAACGAATGCCCCAACTGGCCCCTCCATCTAGAGTACATATTTCATCCTGTACAACCAAGACTGTACTGTCTCAATGGCCACATGGTCACTTTCCGCAAGCTAGCTGCCAACTATTTCTGTCCCTCTTGCTGCTGCTGAACTCAGTCTCCCCCAGTGTGTACTATGGGTTTTTAATGCAAGAGGCTGGCCTTGTTTACATTCCCTTTTGCCTGAAAAAGTCCCTGTTAGAGCTGGGAGTGAAAAATAAGAGAATCCCTTCTTCCGGAAAGATTTGGGTTGGGGCAGGGGAGGATGGCACAAGGAAGAATCTGCATGAAGCACGTTTTTGCAGTGTTGAGACTATTCAGAACTCCTGAATAGTCTCTGATTTCCCTGAACTGAATGAACCCCTGGGGTGTGGATTTCAGATCCCAGACCCGGCTCTGCCCAGCTTGGACGAGGTAGACGCTGGAGAGCAGCCTCCAGCAGCGTTCGGGCCAGCTTCCCGGGCAAAGGTGAGAGGCCCCTTCCTGCTGTGGGAACCGCCCTGGTTATTTTTCAAAGTCACTGAAATGACCAGAACTTGGGACACCACGGCCCCATCAGATAACATGATACCCATACATTGCTGGTCAGTGTGGAAAGGCTTACTCCTAAGACTTTTTTTAAAAAATTAAAATATACTTTTCTTTAAAAGACCTAACTCAAAGGCTGTCTCCTAGTTGGCTTTTACTTGGGGCTGAAGCGTGTAGTGCAAGACGGGAGGGAGCCCTTCTGCCATTAAAGAGGCTTCCTAATTTCCATTAACAACAGACCGACGAACCCAATTATTTATCTCATAGAGTTTAAGGTCCTATGTATTACGCTTGTCTCTAAAGCTTGTCAGGAAGCCTACCTCAGGAAGGATGTTCATCATTGACATAACTATATTCAGCTCGCTAATTGCATTATTTTTATCCAGCAGTCTGGAGCAGAGAGAACAACAAAAGGCAAGAACACGACAGGCAGCAGGTAACAGCACTGAATTCCACACACTCACCTCCCCAGTCTTGCCAATGTCACAATCAAGGTCTTTATAAAAACCAGGTTTTCTATCTGGAAGGTGTTAGGCTTCTCTTCCAAAATTGAACCCCAGCAGTTGGCCCCATTGTAATCTCAGGTCCTGGCTGTCTTACTTGCGTAAGCAGGAGGTCAGGTAACGGAGTGGGTTTTGCCTCTGGAACCTCCTGATGAGCTCTCAACCTGTTCTGTTGACAGGGTGCCCAGCCCCGCTGACGCGGGCAGCTCGAGGCCACAGCGCTCCTTCCTTGCCCGGGTGTTCCGGGTGGCGCTGCCCCTGCAGCTGCTCCTCCTGCTGCTGCTGCTCCTGGCCTGCCTGCTGCCCTCCTCCGAAGAGGACTACAGCTGCACTCAGGCCAACAACTTTGCCAGGTCCTTTTACCCCATGCTGAGGTACACCAATGGGCCACCCCCCACATAGGGGGCTCAGCCTGGCCAGCAGCACCACCCTACCAGCCTGTTTACTCGAGTGCCCAACTCACAGCTGCAGACCAACCTGTGAGTCACTGAGCAGTAGCGCGATCCAGGGACCTGCTGCAGACCACTCCCTCGGGGCCCAGGGCAGGGAACCCGGGCAGCTGTTGCCCTGAGCAGTGTGGCAAAGATACCTGACTGACTGGTTTTGGGATCTCTGGGAACTGCAGTTTCCTGAAGAGCCAAGCACTTTGTGAATTCTGATTTATTTGTAAAACAGCATTATTCAATTGTAGCTAATGTGGTCGAATGAGCAGTAGTATTCATCACATAGTATATTTTCTAGAAACAAGCAGGCAGATTCCGCCTTGGAAATGGTTCAGAAACTCATATGCACTCTTGGCTGATTGAAACAATCATTTTAAATGTTTAGAATTCAAGCAGCTAGCAATCTTGATCATAAACCAAAATCTTCTGTTCAGTACTTAGGTCTGCTCTTTTATATTGCTTTAATTTTTAAAGAAATTATATTGCATGGATGTGGTTATTTGTGCATATTTTCTTAACAATGCTGACTCTGTATGAATGTAAACTTTTTTTTTTAAGAATATCAGATTTTAGCTTGAGCTTTTGACTAATGTACAGTAAATGCCAAACTACATACTTTTAGGGACATTTTTGTAAGTTAATTTTATAAGACTTTTCACATTTAAAGTGATGGATGCTTCAGGTGTTAACTGTTTGGCCACAGGGGGGTTGGTGCAGATACCTGAAGCTGTTTGTCATATGTACAACTCGGATGTTTCTCAATAAAACAAAGAAATAGCCATACTTTTGTTGTGCTGGATTGTATCACAAAGCACTAAAGAGCATGTATGACTTTCTGGAGGAAAAAAATTATTTTTAAACCATTAGGAAGGATTGGTGGGTTTTAATTCTGAGACCTAGACACCTACTCCTTTGTATGAATGTGGCAGGTACCCAGAGTGTGCCCTGTGGTGCTGCAGGCCGGACTGAGGGCAGCCTGTTGTAGAAGGTGCTTTCACCCAATTACTCTAGTCCCAGCCCCCTCCAAAGCGAACTAATAATGTCTGACACCTGCTGCAGGCAAAGCCATCTGCTTTGCATACAGCCCCAGTTCCTCATTAACCGCCCCTAACCTGCACCTTGGGAGACACCACTGACTCAACAGCAGTCTCAGTCCCCTCTCTCTTCTGCAAAACACAAATCTCCGGGGAAGCCACGGAGGCCCAGCCTTTCAGCATCGGGGATCCGACATCCCCGGGGTGCAGCAGTTCACGAGCAGCTTTATAGAAAGGGACCAGCCAAAGACAATCCGTTTCAATTTAACAAATTGTTAGAAGTGATGTGGAGGGAATGGTACCTTTTTGCCTTGTAACTTCAGAGTGTTTTAACTCTTTAAAATAATTCACCTCTTTTCATCGATTACAATAACTCCAGAGGGAAATTTAAATGAAAATGTTGCCCAAACTTTTTCTTTAAGCCACTGAGTTGGTTAGAAGGTCTTTGCTCTAGTTTTGCCAGATGCAAAGGCAGAAGAATCTCTACCTCCTTCTCTTCCAGCCCAAAGTGGGTGACTATTCTGGAGACCTCTTCTGCCCTTAAGGAGGTGCTCTGGGGCAAATCAAAGTGAGGAAGGTGCTGTTAATTCTCAGGATGAACCCTGCCCCATGCCAGGGAAGCCTTTCCTCGCTCAGTGTTAGTCCTAAAGGCTTGGTAAACAATAATTGGCTCTTCACTGTCAGGGTTTCACATCCCCCGACCCAAGGGGAATGTTCACGTGACTCTTGGCATGAAGATAACTTCAGCAAGAATGAATGATTTTTCTCCCCAACCTTAAAGTGGGGTATGATGGTGAGTCAGATGAGAGAATTGTAGAAAATCTATCCAAGTTTGTAAATATATTTTTGTTTGTGGGTTTCACTTCACTTACGCTCACAGGGCACCTCTGATCATAATTTGTCAGTGTGAGATTACAAAGTCTACTGCAGCTGAGTGAGAGATTCTGAACTCTCTGGAAGTTCTGCACAAGCATTTTGTGTACCTTTTTCCAGGAAGAGTGTCCATGGTTTTCATCAAATTCTTAAAGGGCTCTGCAAACCTAAAATAGAATAGAATTCAGAATAGAATAGGAACACTACTTAGCCTGATCACTTAAAGTTCTTATACTCAACCCCCAACAAATACATTTCAAAACCAAAATTATGAAAACACTTTATTTAGCATATGTGACATTAAACTTCTTTCTGCAACAGTTCCATAGACATTAAAGGGACCCAGCAAAGAAAAAGTGGTACCTGGAGGAATGGAAAGCAGACCTCAAAATCTTCTTTCATACAACATCAAAGGTTCATTTGTAAAAAGCCCAAATTTAAAGCCTGCTAATGGTACAAAGTATTCATCTGAAAAAAAATGACAAGTGATAGCCAGCCGACAGGCTCTGAGACACACAGGACCACCATATAATGACATTACAGGACCGAGCATCGTGGTACCTAGACACCCAGCGCCGAAGAGCAGATGCAGCGCCAAGCTTGTGCACTTAGTTAGCAGGAGGCGTTCCAGGCCAGCATCAGCCAGCCTGCCCCACAGAGGAAACCCATCACCACAAAACTGGCCCACGGGTGAATGGGATCCTTGGAATTCAAGAGAGAGAAGGATCCATGACTCCAAAGCAACAAAAGGTTATAAGAAGATCACATATCGCAAAGAAAGCATATCTTTAGAGCCCAAATTCCACAGGGAAGCATAAATGCCTAAAAATGTGAGGATTTTTCATGGGTACCTTATTTTTTGGACCATAAGATGCATCTAGGTTTTAAAGGAGGAAAATAGGAAAAAATTTTTGAAGCAAAAAAATGTGGTAAAATACTTAATAACATATTTCACCAATGTAAATGTAAACAAAACTCAACAGCAGCATTAACAGCCATGATTCCTCCCAAATAGTGAGGGGAGGGGGGCGTCTTATAATCCAAAAACTATGGCAAATTTCCAAGGAATTGCACCTGGAGAAAGCAGTAACAGATAACTACCTCTAGCTGATGAGCCCGGGATGGGAGGCCAGGAACAACAAAATTCATCTAATTTTTTTCCACCTGTCATGACTGCTCTTAGGTAACAGTTTACGCAACCCCATCGAAGCTGAGAGGGTAGGATCTAAGGGCAACTATAATTTCGCTGTCTCTCCATTACTGAGGTTCAGTTCGAGCAGCAGACTCTTACAGAAGCAAGTCCTGCAACAGAAACAACGCGAGCCAGGCAGGCAGGAGACTGGAATTCTGGTCTCAGCTTTGCCAGATGTAGTTTTACTGACCTTGAGCAGGTCAGTTTACCCCTCTGGGCTTTAATTTATACATGTATAGAAGATGGGACTGAACATCTATGTCTGCAAGGGTGTTCCAGAAAGGGGGGCAGGGTGCCGCAAGCAGGTCCCACCTAACCCAGAGCAGCGCGCTTGCAGGTTGCACTTGGTGGGTGGGTGCTGAAGTCTGAATGTATCTGTCTTTAGTGTTTTTTTTTAAAACTAGTTAAACTGCTTGGTTACTTTCAGCACTAGAGCTGCAACTGCCCGTGTTCAGTTCTGTCGCTTTCTCCCTGTGTGGCCCTAAGCAAGCCTGCATGCTCTCTGTAGTTTCCACAGCCAGAAACAGAAGGTAATGGTGATTGCTGTGAGGACTGTGGGTGTATGAGGCACCCAGAACATGTCTGGCGCTCAATGAATGTTCCTCAGACATGTATCATGTTAGGTAAGAAAGTGTTTTTACCATCTCCTTAGCATAACCTTTGGTATGTTTTTAAAAGATTTTTAGTGACTTAAATCTTACCAAATAAAAATGTTTTGTTTCAAAAACAGACCTATAAAGGTTCAACCTTGAATTTGAAAAGGTGTCAATATACGCAAGCCCCTTAACGGATTTAAATAACAATTCAAACTCAACTGTCACAAGCCAGAAAATTCTAGAATTGTTTCAGCATAGTTTATATACCAATGAATATACAATGTTGCTCTGCCAGGAATTGGTAACTTTTTTTTTTTTTTTTTTTTTTACTGAAATCTAAAATAATTGCCCTTCCAGCTGAGTTAGGAGGTGAAATGATCCAAATAAAGACTCTCTCTGCAGAGCTTTTGATTCTGTACTGTTTTGTTTTTAATACAATTAACCTCCAGGTCTGTTATTACTAGGCTGACAACCAATAATCTTTTGTTCCCACCTCACTGTTTCAAGAAAAATCTCTTCAAGATTATTTTAGGGTTGAATCCTCTGTAGGTAGTCCTGAGGGACAGCGAGCATGCAACAGAGAGGACGAGGTGAGTGGGGAGGGCGAGGCAGCCAGGACGGCCCGTGGAAACTGCGGCACTGCCGCGCGGGTCCTCCTCAGGAGCTGCCAGCTCTCTCCCAGACACCTGAGTGCACACTCCGTCCTAATGTCCTCTGCATTAAAGAATACCCCAAGGTAATTACTCATAATTGAAAGTGTCTGTGTGACTCCATATTACATACTTATGTTTGAAATTAGGCCCAAATCTCACTCATTTCCCACAAATTAAGTTTTCGTATTAAATATCAAAATGATGGAAAGGAATCTGGCCACACAAGTCTGACAAAGCTGGGGATCCCTTTCCCATCACATATAAAACAAAGTTGGGCCCTGGCTAGTGTAGCTCAGTGGATTGAGCGCGGGCTGTGAACCAAAGGGTTGCCAGTTTGATTCCCAGTCAGAGCACATGCCTGGATTGCAGGCCAGGTCCCCAGTGGGGGCATGTGAGAGGCAACCACACATTGAAGTTTCTCTCCCTCTTTCTCCTTCCCTTCCCCTCTCCCTAAAAATAAATAAAATATTTTTAAAAAATAATTAGACATGTACATAAATTTTTTAAAAAAATGTAGTTGGATGGGTTTTTTTTTCTTTTTCAATATTCAATTTCTGTTTATAGCTGTCAGATCCTATTCCCCCCTAGCTCGTTCCTTTTAAGCGAACTTAAAACCACTGAAATCCTTGCATAGCTATGGGAGAATTTCAAGTTTCCTGTGGACCATTTTGAGGGATGGACACCCTCCAAAAAGACATCTAAAAGAAAGTACTATTAAAAAGAAATGACTGCCCTAGCTGGTGTGGCTCAGTGAATTGAGTACCAGCCTGTGAACCAAAGGGTTGCTGGTATGTCCAATCACACATTGATGTTTCTTTCCCTCTCTCCCTCCCTCCCTTGCCCTCTCTCTAAAAATAAATAAAATCTTTTTAAAAAATCGCTAATCTTTAAAATGGACATTGAGGAGTTTATGCATAACATGTAAAAATGGCAGCCTGACCTTGCACACTGGTTTCTTCTTAGAAATGCATTAGAGGACATTTTTGGAGCAGATGGGCACAGAGACTCACTCATCAGAAAGGGGTAAAAGGCCCTAGAATACCTAAAAACAAAAACAAAAAGAACACCTTTAAACTATAGACCACGTTATCTCAACAGCCTACTTGGCCCAGCCCCAGTCTAAGACAGTACCGGGGAGGCTTCTTGGGGTGGAGTGAAGACCTGTATCCCCAGCACACACAGGTGAGATTACCAAAATGTTACATCCTCCTGGTGGGCAAACCCAAATGCAGTGAAAGAAGGAGCCTCGACAACCATGCAGGAGTATCTGTGAAAAACAGTGAGCCATGGGCACTGATGAGTGTCCCCAAGAGCACACACCAGTCGGGATAGGCAGAGGAGGGTGCGCGGACACCTGGGTCCAGCCTGGTGCCCACCTTGGGCAGCAAAATGCAATCGAAAGAACATTACCACCTACCAATGTGGCAATGGCTTGGACCTCATTTTGTGTTTTGTTTTGTTTAAACCTGTTACCACTTTTACAAATACAGTAAAGAGAATTTCACTGGCAAATAATTGTCCTAGGCCGCCTTCTTCCCACTCCAGCCTCTACTTGTTGTGGGGGTTCCTAGGCTGTCCAGAAAGAAAGTTGACCTGGATAACACGGGTCCCCTGGTCCCCATAAAATTAAACTTGTTTTCTGTGCTGAATCTCACTCAGGCTGTGACACTGAGTCACTGAGCATAATCTCAGACCGCCTCAGAAGACAGACAGCGGTGTGTTCCTTAGCCATACTCCTATGTCCAGGCGTTTCTGAAACAGGCTCGAGTCTCAGTAAAATTGCACTGGTAGCAAAATTAAGACTTATTCTAAGGTCTCACTAGCAGACACTAATCTTTATAACACTGAATTATCCTAATGACTTAGTAAATACAGAATGTGCTGGCCAAAGTGAACCTATTTTCAAAGAAAATGTGTTTAATCTCATATCACAAGCTAATTTTTTAAAACCACAAAAATCACACATGATTAATTGCTCACTTTTAAAACACATATAACTTATTTTATGCATTCACTATGTTCCTGAAATTTTGTATGAAAGTGTCCATTTTTAAAAACTTAAAATTGTCATTTGAGGTGCTTTATCATGGTGTTGTATTTATGTTTCAGTTGGAATAAGAACTGATATTTTACTAAGTTTCTATTTCACCCAGTCCACCATATAAATATTCTGATAAGAAAATATTTTAAAAGAGCCCGAGGACGTAAAAGAATTCTTTCTTGCTATAAATAATTACTAAATACTCTCTTTTCTAAGAATTCACAAACCAGGTCTTGTTTAAGTGGTGTGCTTATCAAGTCTGCACAGTTCGACCCTGAACCTGACACACCAGCCGTCACCCTTCCATGGAACAGTGTGCCTTGTACACACACAGCCCTGCGTCTGGATGGCCGTGGCTGCCCCAGAAAGCGCTGCTGTCTCCCGTACCCCTAGGATAAGCGCCATTCCTGCAAACACAGGACCTTTCTCCAGCACCCACGCTGCGCCCCTTGGGATGAGAGAGTTTTTAAGGAAGGGCAATTCCAGGGACAGCAAGATTTAAATCTCCACAGTCCTCCATGAAAGTGATCACACATGCACAAAACACACCCCCCAAACAGTGCACAGGCTCTGCACGCACATCAGGAGGGAATGAGGACGGCAGCAGGGTCCGGGGAAGACCACAGCCCCCGGGTTCCAGCGCCTCCGTCCTCCAGCAGAACAGTGGTGCGGACATCAGTCCTCGCGGGCCTGTGAGGCAGGCGGGGCGGACTTCTGTTAGCTGGCTGTCACCACCGTGGTTTTCAGCCCTCCAGTCGAGCAGTTGGAGACAGCTCCCACAGGTCTGCCCTAAAAGGCAGTTAAGGCCGCACAACAAAGGTCAGTCCCCGCCCTGTCAGTGCCATGTCTCAGGGCGCTTCCAGATCACACTTCCACCTTTCACTCCAAAACCACTATGATTCCCCCCAGGGGGTGGAAGAGAGATGGAGAGTGAAAAAGGTACCTCACTGATATCCTGTGAGGCCCAGCAAGTCAAGGCGGCCCAGCACACCCCTGAGTAACAAGGAAAACTGGCTTTTCCACCCAGATTCCTGGGACGGAGGGAGGTCAGGAAAGGATGGTACCGACTGACCCACCACAGCTAAAGGAGGGCCCGCACAGACGGAGCCTGCCCTCTCCCGACGCGTCCACGCTTCAGCCTCTGACCTCTGCAGCCTGTCACCTCAGGGCTGGGCATCACCGAGATGGGGGTTCTGGGCGTCCTCTTCACCCTTACTCTTCTCAGCTGGGCTGCACCCAGACCCTGTGACTGAGGGCGTGCACCCACGAAGGGTGTGGGCGTTGAGCATCTCCAGCAGCAGGTCGTAGACTGGGACCACGTTTTTGCACTTCATGCTCAGCAGGTGTTCCATGCCCTTGTTACTGCGGGAACAAAAAGGGGCTGAGATTCCTTCCAGAGAGGCAGCCACAGCAACTTTGAACCCTCCCCCAACATAACCAGCCCACCATACCCACACTCTTCCCGGAGCCCTTTGTTCTACGGTTCTTGCATCTGCTCCTTCACTAACCTACACTTAAGGGCAAGGAGGACAACATCCTGAGACCTCTGGGTCCCATCACCCACCCACAATGGTCTGGCAGCACCTGGCACAGAGCGCAATCAGTTCTCATTGTTCACGGCAGTTACACTGTACCATCACCACCAACACTGAGTCAGCGGACGCCTAACCTTTGTTGTGGAGGGAAATACAGGCTTTCCCTCCACAACATGTGGAGGACCTCTGCTCACATTTGCATCAGCCTATTACACATAACCTTGTTGTACGTGTGTTTTTGTTTAAAGACACCTCACTATATACACTGCTGACTCGTTAACATGTAACTCACGGCCCACAGCACTATGGCTCTTGCTTGAATGCGGCTTGTCTAACACATTTGCTCCATAAGGTGCATCACAGCCGCCTGCACTTAGGAGCATGACACAGCACTTTAGCACTGTGTCTGGAGGTCACTTGTGGACGATGAACTGCCCAACAACAGGCACAAAAATGCAAAAACATGGCAGTAAACAGACCACAGAAGGGACAGCTGTTACCATATGAGAGCTGAAACAGGAAGGCAGAGCCTTACCTTGTTCGCCCTCATCTGGGAATGGAAGCACAGGCAGCTCAATGTTTTTGCCACTTTGTGAACATCCCCAAATGACCGCACAGCACCGTGAGTAATCCATTTGGGGAGTTATGAATAAAGTTTAGCAAGCAGGCAACAAATACGGAACCCGTGAATAACAATGAACAGTATCTGTCCTGCAAACAGCCGTGTGCCGAACAATCATTGAATGGAGACAGAGGTCGTTTCCATTTCCTAACCCTTGTTAAAATTTTTGAGGGGTGTGTTGTCCTCCCCACAGCCCTCAATCCCCCCCTCATCCCGGGTAACACCAAGCCCTCATCGGACATCATACACAATTCACCGTGGCCCTGCCTTCCCACATGACTGTTCTCTCAGGTCTGAGGAAAGAACGACCCTCAGGGAAGGCCTTGTGCACCTCCCCAGATCGTGAAGCTCAGAAGTGGATCTGGGGGAGCTGGGTTTGGCCTCTCTGAGAAAATGACCACAGGGCTCCGCCCTCAGTGCAGGGAGGGTGGCAGTTCACTCTAAGGGAGGATCTGCACCTTGCCAAGTGCCATTAACAAGCTAAAATCCCCAGCAACTAAAATTGAGATGAGCCACCACAGGATGCCATAGAGATCCTATAAGGTGCCACATGACAGTAGTTCAGTGTCCACAATGTGCTGACCTTTGGCTCTGACCTTCGGCTCTGACCTTCAGCTACAGATGTATGCACTGATGGAGAATGCCCCGTTCCCTTTCAGGGGTTCATCTTCCTTTAAAGGTAACACTTATACCGCATCCAATGCAAACTTGAAAACACTCCCCCAAGCTCTTCATGCTCTGAGCGTGCTCCCACGTTCCCAGTGAAGTGGCCCTGCAGGGACCGTACCTGGCGTGCCTGACGTGCGAAAGGAGCATCAGGAGGTTGGCCAGGCGGACGGACTGCTGTTGGGTGGGGACACCGCTCTTGGCGATCACCCAAACCAGAGCATCGGTCACAGCGTTCAGTAAGTGTGTCAGCTTCCGGCCGCTCTCAGCCTCCTGAGCTGCTGCAGCTAAAGGGTACATACCTGGACAAAGAATCAAAGCCATGGTTTATTGCTCTGTGAAGGGGAAACCGAAGTTGTGTGCATTAGGCACGTCAACGTTCTCCTGAAAGGTCAGATTGGTCAAATGGGTTCTGACATCTGCATGTACTATGATATCTCAAAAACACGACTTTACCCTTCTCCACAGTGTCCCGAGGACGAGCCCCATGGCTGAACGAGAAAGGTGAGCCTGGCTGAATGGGGGCAGACCAAACTGCCCACCTGGCCCAGGATGGTGGCCTTGCCTCATAAATGTATCTAGTTGCCTCGAACCATTATGTGGTGTATCTCATTTCCAGCAACAAATACACACACAAAGATGGTCCGAAAGTGAGATTAAGTCCACCCTTAGCCCGTAGGAGGGCCCCTCATGGGGGGGGGGGGGTTTAATAATCATAAACTAAGGACCACGGCTATGCAGCCTCTCCTGCCCACACCATTGCGCGTGCCTTGTGCAGACAGTTGCGGTGGGCCCACTGCCCCTCTGTGCAGCTGTCAGCATCCAGCCTCTGTTGGCACCTTGCTGGGGACAGGAAGGCCACCAATTTGGACTCAAACCTATTTTAAGTTCACTGTCGCGAGCTCTTTGACCCCAGACCATTTCCCCAGAACTTCATCGAGCGAAGCTTGCAGGCACATGTCTCCTGAGGTCTCCCCACCCATCCCACAGGTAGGTGGCTTCCCCCACCCTGCCCTGCCTGGTGTTTCATTCACCTCCAACTCTAGGATCTGAGATACTGTGGCCTCCCAATGGCTGCAAAATAACCGCTCAGGTAAATCTCCGCCCCCACAACCTCCATCCCCACCCCCAACTCCTTGATTCCTGGAAGCAGGAAAATTACTAGCTTCTCTTCCAGGTTTTCTATTTCAAACTAAGAATAAAGAACAAATATGTGAAACCAACAGGGGAACTGCCAACTTTTGACTATAACGAGAATGAAGGATGGCTGGCACTCCATCATCTACAGATCTGTTTTGGCAATTTCTCATCTCTATTTTTATTGGCATTTTCGGTTTAATTAAGGCAGCTTGGTTCAAGGGACATACTGAACCACAATTATGAAAGCGTATCGCATCCCTGGGAACATATCCCTCCATAATAACTGATGATGCTTATTTTAAATATTTGCAGATTTTAAATATTTAAACAGCCTGGAACTACTTCTCTAACCCACCTGCTCACCTCCTTCTCCACAGTGACCCTGAGCACCCCACCCCCGACCCCAAGTCTCCTACTGTCCCACACCGCCGGTAACTTGCCCTTCTACCACAGAGGAAACAAGCCTCTCAACTGAACCCAAAGAGCCCCTCAGAGTGGCCAAAGTGCAGGTCTGCTCACGTGGCTCTCTTTAAGGACGTTCCAATGCTTGGGGTTGAGTCCAACTACCCAGAGCCGTTATCAAGTGTCCCAGGCTCTCCCTGCTCTTTTCATCCTCACCTTGAATCTTCATTTCAATTCCTTGAACAGGTGAAGCACTGACCATGCCAAACTTTCTCCCTAGGAACTCTCTTCTCCTCTTGCTGTCTATGTCCACTCCTCCTTCAGAGCCTGGCTTGCTTGAACTTCCTTATCTCACTCCAAGCTGGGTATCTTAATACAGGCCTCACAGCCACCCTCTCACCCTCAAAGAAATGAATGGGACATGAGCCCTTCAAGGGCACTGACCCCATTTATTTGTTTGTCACTATATTCTCATCACCCTGTCTGATGACTGGTGTGAAGGAGACACTCATACATGGAATTAGAGCAAATTCCCACAGGTTTACATTTTTGTATTTTTTAGCCAATCACACCACCATAACTTAAGTAATATGCATGTTAGTGCATATTTTAGGTATACTGCAGAAAATCATTAATGAAATGAAAGTATGGAGAAAATTGTTTTAAGCTTACTTTCCCTAAAATTGACCCCAGCCACACGAACCAGTGTTCCTTCTCTCCGTTAGCCTGTTCTGCCACATGACACGTGCTCCATGGATTTCTACCACTGGAAAGAAATCTTATGTCTTCGGATTCTAAAAATAGGTACCCGTACATGTTTCGGCCCAAAGTGACAAAGATTGAAAACATAAAAATAAATCCTCAGCTTGCACACAAATGTCCATAACAGCATGACTCATAGTAGCCTATAAGAGGGAACAAATTAAGTGTTTATTGGCTGATGACCAGATAAACAAAATGCGGCATACTCTCTACAATGGAATAATATTAGCCATAAAAAAAGAAATGAAGTACTGATTTGTGGTACAGCATGGATGAACTTTGAAAACATCATGCGAAGTAAAAGAAGCCAGTCATACAGGCCCACATTTTGTGTGATTCCATGCATGTGAACTGTCCAGCACAGGCAAATCTATGCAGAGAGAAAGTAGACTAGTAGCTGCCGGGGGGTGGGGGGGGGGGGCGAGCTGAGGCCTGGGAGTGATGGGTAAGGAGTCCCGGGTTTCTTTTGGGGTAATGAAAATGTTCTGAAATTGGTTACGATGATGGTTGCAGAAGGCCATAAATACCCTAAAAACCATTGACCTGTGTACTTTAAATGGGTGAACTGTATGTGATTTGTATCACAATAAAGTTATTAGAACCGATCAAGTCAGCCCTCATTACCAAAATCACAGTAACATAAAAGCCCCTCGATGCCTCCCTCTGTCTGACCAAGGCCTCCGTCAGAGAGCATGTGTGACGCATACCAGGAGCTCAGTAAATACTTACTGAACTGACATTTAATTGGATAAGGAAGTTAACTGTTATTCCATATTACACCCATTCTTAGAAGAGATAAATAACCCAGAAGTGTGCAGCTCTGCAAAACATGACCGCTGACACACCCTGACCTGGCCGCAGGGCACACTGGTACCAGTGCCACCCGGCTGAGCAACTTCGCCCCAGCGTGGGCTCGTCGCATGTGCCGGCCGCTGCTGGAGACCAGCTCCGACAGCCCGGACATCTTCTGTGACACCTTTATTCTCTGGCTGCTTTCAAGATTTTTCTCCTCATCACTGGTTTTAAGCAACTTGATTATGATGTGCTTTGGTGTGGTTTTCTTTATGTTTCTTGTGCTTGGTATTCATCAAATTCAGATTTGTATGTTTATAGTTTTAATCAAATTTGGAAAATTTCAACTATTGTTTCTCTGAGTATTTTTTCACATGGTCCCCCTTTCAGGGACTCCAAATTATGCATATTAACAACTATAGTTGTCCCATAGTTTCCAAATGCTCTGTTCACTTTTTGAACTTTTTTCTTTCTATTCTTTTTTTGATAGTTTCTAGTGCTACGGCTTCACATCCACTAATCTTTTCTTCTGCTCTGCTGTACCTGCCGTAGATTCTGTGGAGACAGTTTCACATCTAGAAGTTCAATGTGTGCGCATACACGCGCGTTATATTTTCTATGTTCTTAACTGGCTCACGCTTTCCTCTGACTCTTGCACATACAGAATTACAGTAACTGTCTTAATGTCCTTGTCTGCTGATCCTACCGGCTGTGTCCTTTGGGGGTCTTTGCCAAGTTGTTTTTTTTTTCCTCCTCATTATTAGTCATATATTGCACTTCTTTGCATGCTTGCTAACTTCTGACTGGTTACCAGATATATTGAATTTTACCTAGTGAGGTGCTAGATATTTTTGTAGTTCTTTAAATATTCTTGAGCTTTTGGGGGATGCAGTTGAGTTATGTGGCAATAGTTTGATCCAGCAGGCTTCCTTTTCAGTTTTTTGGGGGGTTTTTGTTTTTGGTAGGACCAGAGCAGCTGTTACTCTAGGGTTAATTTACCTACTCCTGAAGCAATACCTTTATGAGGACCACACCCAAGGCTCAGTATTATTATGGGGTTTTCCCCTCTGGCTAGTGAGAACATAAACTATTCCTGGCCCTGGGTGAACTCTGGGGGTTGTTCTGCCTACTCCTTCTGGTGGCTCTTTCCCTGTCCATGGTTATCACCCTCATAAACATGAGCAGACGAGTGCTCAACTGAAGACCTGAAGGGGATTCTCGGCAGATCTCAAAAGCCTCTGTATCCAAATTTCCTCTGTAGTACAGTCCCCTGAAAATCATTTCTGCCTTGGCCTCCTCTAGTTTACAACTTCATCTCCTCAGTTTAGAGAGACCCTGGTGTCTACTCGAGTTACCTCTCCCTGTGCCGCAGCCTGGAAACTGGCCTCAGGTGATAAATTGGGCAATCAGAGGGCTCACTGTGTTTGTGTTCTGGCCCTTGTGACCTGTTGTCCAATGTCCAGTGTCTGTCTCACATATTCTGTCAGGCTTTTTGAAATTTAAGGTGAGAAAGTGGATTCTGTCCTTGTTTCTGCTTTCAATTTAATGTTACAAACAATCCAGAAGAAAAAAGCCTACACTTTCAAATGCCTAAAATCTGGCATAGAAAAATGGAAAGTTTCCAATACAAACAGAATCCCATTTTCTAACAGTGATGCAGAACAGAATAAATTCATTTTGACAACTGTTACGACTACCAAGCAAAAAAGAAACTTCTTTAAAAGAAGATTTCTTACATTTGATTTACCATAAACAGATTCCAGTCACTTACTGCCACGAGCAGTAATCACGTGCCATGCCTGCCTCACCCTCATGAGGCTCTCAGAGGGCCGCAGTCGCTTCCTGTTTACACAGATGATGCTTTCGGCTCTCACAACAACACAGTATGACATCTCATAGGTTACAGGGACTGTAAGGAGCCCTGCCAAACAGAAGGCTTTATCCAGCAAAGTGTTACAACCAGAAACAAACTGCTTTCTAAGGAGCCCTATGCTGCACAGGAATGGACTCTAAAATAATTTCTGAAAGTAAGAGAAGCCCCATGATCTGGCATTTGATGATCCTCCTGTGCCAACGTGGGACTGTATTTCTCAAGCAGATCTTCCCTTTAACAAAGACAGAAATGGCAGCGCACGCATGAGACTAAGTCTGTAAGTGGGTAGAAAGAGAAGATCAGAAAAAGCTGATTTTTTTCTCCATGATCAATTTCAAATGTCCCAGCTGCACATTTCTTAATTAATGTGCATCAACTTAATTGCTGATGTAAGCTGGGCCTTCATATTACTTTATAAAAGGTGAAGGGTAACAATACATGTCAAGAAGGGGCCAGAAGCCCTAAAGCATTCAGGAGTCTTCTTGACTTTCTTGACAATTTTCATTTGTCCAACAGCTTACCATTTCTACCCACAAACCGCTTGCTTCCCAGAACTGGAGTAGGGAGTGCATTAGGTACAAGCGAAATGCTCTGGCAGGCAGGGAAGGCCAGACTGACCCAACCAGGAAGTCCCCAACGGTTGTCTTCTGGTCTCTGAACCTCACATGACCTTCAGATTCCTTCTTTGTTGCCCCTCTGCTCCCTTCTTCAAGACCTACTCCCACCCTCCACGCCTGTCCAGCCTTCTCCTGGGCACCTCGTGCTCCATGCCAGGGCTACTCAAGTATGATCTGTTACCAGCCCGCAAAGAGAAGTAGAAATTGAGGGTAAGAATTTGGAAACTTTTATAGCAATTGACAATAATTTTAAGTCAACTGAATATAATAACAAAACACTAGGGCTTGTATTTTATACTGTCATTTCACTTTTCTAGTAATTTCTTTTTATTACTTTTTACAAAGGTAACTGTCTAACAATTTGGAAATTAAAAAGCATCAAGAGAGCTTCCGCACCGCCACTGTAGCTGCTGCGGCCACCACTGCTGCTGCCTGAGGAGCGCGCCTGGGAAGGAAGCAGTGACCACACTCGAAGCATCTTTGTGCCCTGCAGACCACCCACAGGAATGACCACGGATAAAACTGAGCTGATACAGAAAGCCAAACTCGTGGAGCAGACTGAGTGCTATGATGGTATGACCGCGGCCATGGAGGCTGTCACGGAACAGGGCACGAACCCTCCAGTGAAGAAAGAGGCCTGCTCTCTGTCGCTTATGAGAATGTGGTAGGTGCCCACAGGTCCTCCCAGCGCGTCACCTCAGCACTGGAGAGCAAACAGCGAGGAACGAGAAGCAGCAGCACGTGGCAAAGACAACTGCAAGGAGACAGCGGCAGAGCTGCAGGACACCTGCTCCGACGGTCTGGAGCTGTAGGACAAGCATCCCATTCCCAAGGCCATACAACCAGGAAGGAAAGTGTTCCACTTGAAAATGAAAGGAGATTATTGTAGGTATCTTTCTGAGGTGGCATCTGGAGACAATTAAGCAAACCACTGTGGCAAACTCTCAGCAGGCTTACCAGGAAGCATTTGAAATTAGGAAGAAAAAAATGCAGCCTCTACACCCAATTAGACTTGGTCTGACACTGAAATTCTCCGCCTTTTACAATGAGATTCTGAGCTCTCCTAAAAGGCTTGCAACCTGGCAAACACGGTGTCTGGTGACGCAGTCGCTGAACTGTATACACTGAATGAAGGGCCATACAAAGGCAGCACTCTGGTTATGCAGCTGCTTAGGGACAGTCTCTGTGAACGTCAGAAAGCCAGGAAGATGAAGGAGATGCTGGGGAGGGAGGGGACGAATGTCTACTGTGCTTTGTGATCAGTGTCACTCCGTACCCTCCACATACATCCTTTCGTGCAATTAAAAAAAAAAAAAAAAGGAATCGTACATCAAAAACAGAAAAACGAAAAAGAAACCCGGTGCCTCCCCACGGATAGTTTTAGAAGCACTGCTCTGTAAGTTTCCCTTTTCCCTTCTTCAAAAGCAGTGCCAACGTCCAAGAGCACGCGGGAGAGTTAGAGAAGAAATGAGTGCGGGTGGGGAGGGAGAGGGCAGCTGGCCCCAGAGCGGGAGGCAGCCTGGGACCCAGAGGGCCACAGGTCCTGCGTTGAGTTTTGGCTCCGGGAACTGCTGCTTTGGCTGATTTAAAACAAAGCAGCGTAATATGATCTCGCAAACTCCTGTTGTTTCAAACATTAAGTTCAAAGACTGTATAAAATCTAGGTAATGAAGTCCCACATGTGGCCCAAAGGAAGGGGTCCGTAAGTCCTCAGTCGAGGATTAAAACACGGATATACATGTTCTCTGAGGAAGAAGAAACAATGACGTGCAGGCCCAGCAAGAGTAAAAAGCTAAGCAAAACATCAGTATCTGGTCTAGCAGCCAGACCACGTACACGCCAGGTAGAGAGTAAACTGACAGTATGAAAACTATACACAAATTTAGAAATGTGTACAAAATATCACATCTCTACTTATCGCGGCAACGTTTATAATGGTAGGAGAGCAGAGAGAAGATGGTGGCCAAGCATGTGGAAGCCGAGCCCACTTGCTCTTGCCCCCAACTCAGATACTTAGCTGACCTTCTGAAAAATAAGCTGAATATTCAACAAAATCTTAGCTGATACGAAGGTTGGAAGCCAAGAAGTACCGCAGACACTTCACGGTGGCGGTGAGGAGGTTTTATAGGTTGAAGGGGAAACACCCTGTGTGTGGTGCCTGAAGTTGTGGAGAGAGCCTGGTCAGAGGTCGCAGCTTTGAGGCTCCCTCCCCTCCAGGGCAGACAGAACCAGACCTGGGCCAGGAGCGATTTGGATACAAAACGTACGACAGATTCAGGCTACACACACACC
>PVKU01010946.1:0-47671 GCA_004027475.1 Anoura caudifer | reverse complement strand
ATTAGCCAAGATTAAAACGACGGAGAGAATTCTAGGAGCAGCAAGGGATAAGGGGACAGTCACCTACAAAGGAGTTCCCATCAGACTGTCAGCTGATTTCTCAAAAGAGACCTTCCAGGCAAGAAGTGGCTGCAAAGAAGTATTCCAAGTCATGAAAGGCAAGGACCTACATCCAAGATTGCTCTATCCAGCAAAGCTGTCATTTAGAATGGAAGGGAAGATAAAGTGCTTCTCAGAAAAGGTCAAGTTCAAGGAGTTCATCATCACCAAGCCCTTATTATATGAAATGTTAAAGGGACTTATCTAAAAAAAAAGAAGATAAAAAATAGGACAATAAAAAGACAGCAAACTTGCAGATATTAACAACCACACCTAAAACAAAAGCAAACTAAGCAAACAGCTAGACCAAGAGCAGGAACACAGAAATGGAGATCACATGGAGGGTTAGCAACAGGGGAGTGGGAGGAGGAGAGAGGGGGAAAAGGTACAGAGATTAAGTAGCATAGATGGTGGGTAGAAAATAGACAGGGGGAGGGCAAGAATAGTGTGGGAAATGTAGAAGCTAAAGAACTTATGACACATGGACATGAACTAAAGGGGGGGAATGTGGGTGTGAGGGGGTGTGCAGGGTGGAGGGGAATGATGGGGAAGAAATGGGACAACTGTAATAGTATAATCGATAAAATACTTTAAAATTAAAAAAAAAAATTTAATTTGTTAAATGTCAGAAGTCTGGCTTTTTTGGCCCCTTGGAATAAAATTGAATTGCTAGCATACCACTGTTCAGTGTGTTTATCTGAGCATCGGCCAAGTGGGAAAGCAGGATATGTGTAGTGTAGGGGTACATCTGTGGCAGCAGGGTCGGAACCCCACAGCTCTTGTCTTAGGAATGATCCTTTCCAGTATCCTACCCCTCTGGTTCAACCATGACTTTAAGTTCCTCACTCCTTCCCTCACTCTAATTAGGCAAGTCTTCACAGACCTTAGGCTGAAGACAAAATGAATGTCCTTTATTCTCTTGCCTTTCAGTTTGTAATTTTCCTCCTTTGGTTAGTTCCTCATCCTACCCATCCTCCAAAGCCCAGATCAGATACTTGCCTGATTCCCACTTCCCCAGCCTAATGTCATTTTCTGACCTTGAAATTTTCACATGACATTACCTTTCACTCTATCTTGTATTATTGTTTTAGATTGTAAGTTCTTTGAATCCCAAGATTGCCCCTTCACACTTTGGACATCGTAGGTGTTCAGTTAATGCTTGGTTGAGTGAATATGATTGAATATCAGAATTTCTTTCATTATTCTTTTTCTCTCTGACCTAGTTTGACCTGTATGACCTTAAAAAAATTCCAGAGAAGTAACTGTAGATTATATTAACATGACAAGGAGACGAGTAGCTTTTTTCCTCTACCTTAATGCCTCCTAAGATAAATTCTCTTTTTGGAGTTATGTCTGCATACTTATCCTTCAAGGCTCTAAGGGGAAAGACCACTGAAAACATGCCTCGGAGTACAGTGTTCCTCACAATTTTTCCTTATCTGTTTCTCTGTGGGACCAAGAGCCAGACTGGTGCAGACCGGGGCCAGGTCTTGGTGTGGGAGCTTGGGGCACCCAAGTAGGAAAGAGGGGTGGAGTTACACCGGTGTGCCCTGCACACCCCTCTCCTGCTGTGACTGTGACTCACTCCTGCTTGTAACATGCTGCCTGGCTTCACTTTTCAGCTCTTATAAGCTTGAAGAAAGGGTACCTGTTCATGTATAATCTTGTGCAGTTCTTGGGATTCTCCTGGATGTTTGTCAACATGACTGTGCGGTTCTTAATCTTCGGAAAAGGTAAGTACCAAATTTTAACGCTAGTTTTCTTTTTTTAGTAGATGGGCCCACTGCTTGCCAAAACTGATACTCTCTGCCTTTGGTGTTAGTAATAACCCCCCCGTATTTGTGTAGCACTTCGTGCTTTTCATTGTACTTTCACACCTGTTACTTCCCATGGCCACGGAAACAGGTGGGCTGATCTCTTGTCTATTTAACACGTGAGGAAACGGGCTTAGAGATGGCCAAAGAAATGGTCTGTGTCCACACAGCCCGCCAGGGGCATATCTTGGGCTAGCATACATTTCTCTATTCACTAACTGAGTGTTTATTTATCTATTTATTTAAAGACCATATTCATTTATGTTTAGAGAGAGAAAGAGAGGGAGAGAAACATCAATGTGTGGTTGCTTCTCACGCACCCGCTACTGGGGACCTGGCCCACAACCCAGGCATGTGCCCCAACTGGGAATCGAACTGGCAACCCTTTGGTTCGCAGGCTGGTGCTCAGTCCACTGAGCCACACCAGCCAGGGTAGGACTCTGACTCTTCCTCCTCACACTGTATACAAAAATAAGTTCTGTCAAAGGATTTAAGAATTATGAAAAGTTTAACCATAATAGGAGATATAAATAAATGTTATAAAAATCTCATGTGGAAGGTTAGGCTTTTCTAAGAAGTGCTGGAAGAATCATAAAGAAGAATGTCAATATATTTGACTATAACAAAAATATTTAAATTCCTATATATCTAAAAACATCCCAGCTAAGAGAGCATTAAAAATTAAAAGTATATTGAGGTTAGCAGTGTGGGGATTGAGGGTTGGTGGGAAATTGCAACAAATACCAGAAGGAGGGGTTGATTTCTTTACATAAAAAGAACTTGCACAAATTGATTTAAAAATGTGAAAACTCCACCAAATAGATAAATGAACAAAATTATGTATAGGAAATTCATAAGAGGAAATAAAACTAATTTAATATACTGAAAACATGTTTAACTCAGTAATGATGAAAATAAAAACTAAAATGAGACATTTTTTATTATCAATTTTGCAAAGTTAAAAAAGATATGTAAGGAGAACATATGTTAAAAATAGACACACCAGTGGCTACTGTGAGGGTATGTAATTAGAGCTCTTGGGAAATCATTTGGCGAAGTGAGTCTAGAACCTTAACTGTTCATGTCCTTGAACCTGGTAATTTCATTTCTGGAACCATCTTCTAAAGAAAGAATTGAAACTACAAGAGCAGCTTTTCAAAAAGATAGACATTATGGCATTATTTATATAGTAACAAAGTAGAAGCTAACTAAATGTCCATTGAGGGACTGATTTGGAATATTCTGTCAGTGGCATGTTGTCAAACACATATAAAGCATTTAAAGAGTTTGTCGTAACACAGAAAAATACTGATGACAAGCTAAAGAGTAACATACACATTTGTTCACACCCGTATAAAAAGGGGAAAATGACCCAATACATGTAAAAAGATTGGAAGGAAATACACCATTTCAAATGGTTTTAATGTGGATAATTAATTTTTTTCTGTATTTTGTGAAATAAATATGAGGAAAAACATAAGTATAATGGAAAAATATAAACTATTTAAAGAGAAAAAAAATTCTGTAGACTGTTTTATTCTTCACTCCTAAATTTTTCCATCTGAGGTTTGTAGGAGGTGAATTGTAGCTAGCTCTAGAATCATTTGAAAGACGTGCACGTTTTTTCCAGCCTTCTTAACACCTTGAAATTATGCAAATCGCAGTTTAAACCAACACCGACAAGGTTAGGCTGATTCCGTGTGTTACCGTGTAAGCCTCCTGCATGTTAGATGGTGCAGCCCAAAAGCTGCTAAGTTATCTAGGTCACGTGTTGAAAGTAAGCTGCTTGGATTTGTAATTTCTCTTTTGGCTCTGAGCCCCTTCCTACCCACCTACTGGAGTGGAGCTGCTGGTTTAATTCTTCCCTTGTCAGTCCTCAGAGAGGGGTTGGGGCTTGGTACGCAGGGTCATAGTTTGCCCTTTGCGGTTTTGTCCTTTTGAATAAAGGATGTTGCTGATGGTGGATTTGACACGTGTACTTGTTTTCTCATGTAAACATGTGTTTGCTAAACTTCATATGTGAAGGAAACAGCAGCAGACTCGGGTTTATATAGAAACTCTTATTTGAGCTTGTTTAGGTCTCTATTGAGTAATACCTTTTTATTAAATTAATTTTTAATTTTTTCCTAATTATAAAAATGTGTTACAGAAAAAAATCAGAAAATAAAGACTTAAAACAAAAAACTCTACCATAATCACAACTCTGAGAGCAACAGATTCTTGGTCCTTGGCATCTTTCCCACATAACTAACTTCCTTGAGAACAACTCTTGAAGTGGAATTGTGAGATTAGAGGACAGATTGTCTTTAAGGATTAAATGTAGCGATTTAAGAAAGTTTGTGACATGGGGGAAGCAGATAGAGGTGCAGTAGAAGGAGGAGGGGTGAATCAGCCACTGTCTTTCACTGTTAATATTTCCGTACGTTGCCTTTTAGTCTTGTTCAACCGTTAAAAGTTATAATCATACTCTATATGCAATTTTGCATCTTGTTTTTAAAACAATATTTTAAGCAGTTCAATGTTACTAATATTCTTTATAACTATCACTTTAGAAATCAGATTAATATTCCTGAATTGGAACAAGGATCAATTTCCTGTAAAATCAGAGGCAAAGATCACAAGATCTAATTTTTGTTTACCATGTGCCAAACCTTAAGTTACAGCTTTCTGGTATGAGAGGTCCTCACTTTTTAAAGGAGAAATGCCACTTACAGTGAGTCCCCCTTGAAAGGGTACCAGGATGTCATTGTAAATGATGATAAAAAGATTGGATTGGTCTTTTACCTTGAAAAGAGGGCATTTAAAATTATGAAGCTTTATGAACTTTATGAACTTTATTTTATACATAGCAAAATTTAAATTGTAATTTTGCATTAGTTTGTTCAAAGAAAGTAATTAGTTAAATTTTGAGCTACTTATTGGTGGGATTTTTCTGGTAAAATTATACATTAGCAGTATATAGGAGTCTTCTTTTCACATTTGACTTTGTAGCAGGACTGTAAAATGAATTGTCCCCGCAAGAATACTTCAGAGGGTTTCTTCAGCTTTTGCAGGGGCCTCTCTGATCCATCTGGTATTTCAACCATGCTCTTTGAGGCTCCTGCAGCACCCTCTTTCTTGGTAACTGTCCTGACTGCCAGATCCTTGGAAGCACTGCTTGGATTTAGCAGGCAGCTGAGAGTCCTGCATTTTCTGCGACGTGCAGGATGGGCATTGTCCTAGCCAAAGTGTCAGTGGTGCCCTGGTTGAGAAACACTGCAAAGAGGAATGTAGGGATTCAGGATGTCAGGCAAGGATCAGCATGGAAAATAAAGGACTTTACATTGTGGATCACTCGGAATTGGTGCCACATTTGTTGACCTCATGTAAGCAATAACTGTTATTTTAGATTGTTATGTAATACCCATGAAGTAGATATACTGTAGTTTGCTCAAACTTCCCATGCCCTTGGACATTTAGACAGTTCCTACTTTAATGCGCTTAGAAGTGTTGCAGAGAGCAGTTTTGTTTCTTGAGTTCTTTTTCATTTTAGATTTTTTTTTAGTTCGGATAGATTCTCAGAATAAGAATAATTAGGATTAGATATGTAAGCACAGTTAAGGTTTTTGAAAGTTAATTTCATTCAGTACTTTGCACCTCTCTGTTGGTGGATGGTTGTACAATTTTTGAGATTTTTGAAAGGCTAGATTGCATTCAGTCTATGGGATACAGTTCTAGCTTTAAATTAAATGAGATAATGGAGCCGAAAGGAATTATTGCTGTGTGTGACACATAGATTTTTCAGCATGTAATGACTGCATGGAGCTGAGGGGTGCTTGCTTCCTCGCCCTGTGTGGTGCGAGGTGCATGCAGGGTTTGCGTGTCAACTTTCTGGTAACCAGTGGGGTTGAGGGCTCATGATCCCACAGCCCTGCTTTCCTCTAGCCTGGTTGGTTAGTAAACTTGAATCTGACTGGATATTTATTTACCTTTCTTCAAACTTCTCTCATGTAAGGAGTTATATAGTTTGAGAAATAATTCTGTTGGAATTGGCCAGTTTATTTACCTTACTGTGTCTTTGTCCCACAGAGTCCTTCTATGATACTTTCCACACCATGGCTGACATGATGTATTTCTGCCAGATGCTGGCGGTGGTGGAAACAATCAACGCCGCGATCGGAGTCACTAAGTCCCCAGTGGTGCCCTCTGTCATCCAGGTACTGAATAGTTTGCCTCAAGGGTGGGGAATGAAAGATGTCGGTGTTATTTCGGAGGTGTGCCACAATTTGCTGAGAAGTCTCAGTTAGTAAAAATACCTATTGGCATGGGAAAAGCACTGTTTTATCTGAACGAGGAGGAAATATTTAAGCCTCAGAAATATTTTCTAAAGTAAACTTTTGCCACTTCAGGTTGATTTCATTATAACTTCTTCATGAAATCACAGTTATACTAGTAAAGCTAGGGAAACTTGACTCCCAGGCAGGAGAAACTCCCACCCTCAATCTTCTTAGAGAGATCTTGGTCTCCTCCCACCTTGGGGAGATGAAGGCAGTATCATAACTGGTTACTCTTTCTACTTTGGACTTCTTTTGTATATGAAGGAGGATGTTCTGGCTCGTGTGGGGACCCCCCCACCAGCGCATCTGTGTCTTTCCCTAGTATTTGGAAGGTTGTTAGCAGGAACGGGGCATCAAAGCCTTGCATCCTCCTTCCCTTTCCTAGCTGTGTGATTGTGTACCGTTAAATATGGCCTACTCAGACACGGGGGGGCCAGGTGATTGATTACTGGCTGGTCTTTTAGGAGTAGTTTTTATAATTTTACCCTTTTGGTGGTATACCAGTGCTGGCATGCCAGTAGTATCAGTTGCCTGGTAAAGGGTGTTAATACAATAGCTTTGTTATATCCAGGTTTTCTGCCCTTGGAAAGAGGCTACTTTGTTTAAAGAATAAAAAGGGAATAGTGAGTGACCCACTATTATGGAGTAATATATATTTTTTATATCAATGACTAGTACAGATAAGGAGTAGGGTAGAATTTCTAGGGCAAGCATTCCTAGGTTCAGCATCATGTTACAAGGCTCCAGCGAGTGCCATGCATGTAGAAATCAGTGTGAAGGAAGCCCCTGGAGCTGGACAGTGCCACGTGATTCTGGGGGGCGGGGTGAGTTTTAGGAACCTCACATAGAATAAGAAGTCACAGAACAGTGCATACCATATGATTTCAGCACATGTGAAAACAGGCCATGTGAAACAGTAAACTGTTTAGGAATACATACTAAGCAGAGCGGAATGGTTAACATAAGATGGTAGCTATGTACGCGGTGGGGGCGGGTGCCTTACAAAATGTTCTACTTCTTAACTTGGGTTATGCAAACACAAATGTTCATTTGGCAATATCCTTGAAACTGTGTTGGAATGTGTGTATATATTTTAAAAAATATACATTTATGATGATGCATTTACGCACACACACATTCTTATCCAGAAAGACTGGCTTGGGTATTAACTTGTTTCAAAACTGGGACAGAGGATTAAACCGGTTGAGCCAATCTTTTTCTATTTACCTTGAATCTAGTTGGGTTAGGTTTGAGATAACACATGTATATGGTTTTAAACATATATTTTTAAATTTTTTCTCTCTTGGGGGTCCTTTTAATAGCTTCTTGGAAGAAATTTCATTTTGTTTATCATCTTTGGCACCATGGAAGAAATGCAGAACAAAGCTGTGGTTTTCTTTGTGTTTTACATGTGGAGCACAGTTGAAATTTTCAGGTGGGTAGAAATGCTAGGATGCTGTTTGAATGCTTCTCCTTTGGATCAGCTCTCTTTTCAGAGAGTTGCTGTCTTATCCAGAGTCTCATTTGGTTTGGGGTGCAGGTTCCGTCTGTGGAGAGTGGTAGCTGGATCTGTGTGCTCCACAAAAGTGAGGCAGGGTGGTTTTTTACGCAGTCTTTGGATTGTAACACTGGCCACTGTGGAGCAGAAGGAGGGGTCCCGGGAAATGAAAAGACCTGTTTTACCCTCAGGCTCTTGCTGTCTTGTTGGGAAGAGAGGATTCATCTCACACAGAAGAATTCGTGAAAGGGCTGAAGAAACGGGGGTGAAGGAGGAGTCCAGGTGGGGTGGGACCTGTGAAGACCAGCCTTCTAGAAGGGATGGTAGAAACAGATCTTTTACTACAAGATTTTTGAAGTTTAAATTGACCTCTTATCTGATTCTTCCATTCTTAGTTGTCAATAAAATTAATATCTTTAAAAAAAATTCAATTAAAGTAGATGTATTCTTCTCTACCAGACCATATATATTCCATATGTATGAGTTGAGGTTACAGGTCTTCAGTGTACTTAAGTATACTTTTGTATACTTATCTTGATGGCATTCATGTATCCAGAGATAGTGTCTGTCATCCTTGTCTACCGTATTTTTCAGACCATAAGACACACCTAGGTTTTAGAGGAGCAAAATAAGAAAAAAAATTTTGAAGCAAAAAATGTGGTAAAATATTTAATAACATAAATAACATAATACTTCACCAATGTAAATGTAAACAGAACTCAACAGCAGCATTAATTACCATTATACCTCCCAAATTTGGGTGGGCGAGGGGGAACATGCATCTTATAGTCCAAAAATACAGTACTTGAAATTTTGATGAGAACTAGGAATGAAGCCAAAAAGCTTCTGAGCATCCATTCCACATACTGAACTCTTCCAAAGAAGGTTCCTTTGAGACATACTCTTGGTCTCTCATTCAAGAGAGTTCACATCCTTTGAAGACTGGGGGAGAAGCATGATGGGCATTTATGGCAGACAGATCAGGGTTATACTACTGTTCGGAAGGAGACGTGTGTGGCGAATTGTGAAATGGTTCTGTTTGAATGGTGTTGTAGAGCTGCCTTCTGAACCTGAAGTGGCTTTTAACACCTAAATTCCTTATTTCCAATAGGTACCCCTTCTACATGCTCTCCTGCATTGACATGGATTGGAAGGTGCTCACGTGGCTTCGTTACACTGTGTGGATTCCTTTGTATCCTCTGGGATGTTTGGCAGAAGGTACTTTCAGGAACTCTAGGTTTGATAGTTTAGCTCCAAGGGATAGCTAAGCCAATAGGCCAGTTAGTTCTTCCTCCCTCTGCCAGCCTTAGTCAATATATGGATGTTGGACTTTTTGAGATTTTCTTTCTAGTGGTTTCCTTCCATAATACTCCTGGTATCCAGACTATTCCAGGGGAGATACCTCATTTGGAAGCTGAGAGGTCATGGATCACCTGCTTCCTATTTATATGGTAGTTTTAATTTTCCAAAGCAGGTTCATATTGATGACTTTATTTTATTCTGACAAACAACTAGTGGGTGAGTCAGGTAGGGATTTTTCTCTCCATGTTATAGAATAGGAAACTGAAGCCCAGGGTTACCAGGTGATTGTTCCTCATTCCTCTTGTGTTGTCACCTTGGAGGCTCATGTGGAAAACTGGGGGGGGAAGAAGAGGCATAAGCTCTCTACAAAGGGAGGAGGAAGCATTTTCAGCAAACCCATGACTGAAACCTGGAGGGGTTAGAAGGCGCCGTCGCTAGACATGACTACATTTTATTTGCTTTTAACAAGTTCTTGTTTCTGCTTTCAGCTGTCTCAGTGATCCAGTCCATTCCAATATTCAACGAGACAGGAAGATTCAGTTTCACACTGCCGTACCCAATGAAAATCAAAGTTAGATTTTCCTTTTTTCTTCAGATTTATCTTATAATATTGTTTTTAGGTAAGCATTGGCTCTGCAATAGACTTTTTCCTCTCACTTCTTCAGAGGGTAGAGTGAAATGATTCCAAGTTTTAAAAGTCTTTAGGAATCATGTTTCCAAAGGAGTAGTGTAGAGTTAAGAGAGAGATGACTGCGGAGAACAAATCCTCTAGGAGAATACCCTGCGCGTGGGAAGTATTTCTTCCCAAATCCCCAATGGTTGAGTTATCTTTCTTGAAGTGCTCTTGGCCATTGGGAACTCATCATAATATAGTTCATGTTTAAAACAATTTAAGAAGCTCTTTTAAAATAGAAAAAGAAGAGCTCATTTTCCTTTTACTAATTTCAGGAGCATATTCCTTACCTAGAGCTTACGGGGGGATGGGGGGCAGTCCAACTGGCAGCAAGGAAGGGGGAGCTGCCCAGAGCCGTCACAAAACCTTCTGCCTAACCGTTCCTCATATGCAGCTTGCTTGCTTATTTACTAATTTACTTTTATAGAAAATAGAAATTCTTGCCTTAATTCATAAAAACTAAAAGGGAAAAATATGTAAACCTAAATGATTGCAAATATGAGAAACTTACAAGCCTTCCTAACTATAAGGACTATTTACTTTGGATAAAGTTCTCATACATTTTAATGTAATTTGTGTGTTTATCCCTGCTTTAGTTCACAAAAGCCTTGAGGTGGCCCTAAATAAGCGTGGCTGTCTGGTCTCCTAGCAACAGAGGATGTGACAGCAGATAGTATATTAATCTATTGCTATGCAACAAATTACCCCCAAATTTGGCAGTTTAAGAAAACAAACATTTTTTATCTCACATGGTTTCTGAAGGTCAGGATGCAGCGTAGTTTGGTGGCCCTGGTTTAGGCTCCCTCATGAGGTTCCGGTGAAGCTGTCAGCTCAGCCGGGGCTGCCGTTTCTGCAGACCTGACGGGCTGGGGGCTCTGGTCCCAGCCTGCTCATGTAGTTGTGGACAGGAGGCTTCAGTTTCTGGCTGCAGTACTTCTTCACGTGGCTACTCGTGACATGACTTCCCCCCGAACAAGTGATCTGAGAGAGTCAGAAGCCACACTGCCTTTTAAAAATTTTATCCACTTAATTTTTAATTGTAATATACTTGACATATAACATTGTATAGGTAGGTATACAACATGTTGATTTGATACATTGATGTACTGTAATATGACTGCCATTGTAGCAATAATTAGCATCTCTGTCATGTCCACACTGCCTTTTCTAACCTGATCTCAGGAGTGCATTCTGTCATTTTTCTCATATTCTGTTGGTTACATAGACCAACCTAGTCCAGTGTAGGAGGGGACCACACCAGGGTATGAAATACCAGGAGGTAGGATCACTGGGGACCATCTTGGAGGCTGGCTGCCCCAGACAGTGAGAGGAAGGCCACAGAAAGTAAACCCTGGAAGCCAGAAAGGCCGGTGTCTTGGTGGCTCAGACTGGGGAAGAGGAGCCCGCACACAGGGTGTTGGCACACAGCAGAGGCATGTTAAACAGGATCTATTACTGGTGTAGGTCCTTTGCCAAAGGCTACATTTTATTCCATTTCTTATTTTCTATTTCAGAAAAGGTATAATACATTACAGAAAGATTTCTAACCAGCAGTGTTAAAATGGTTGGTCGTTGAAGGGAGTAAACTTCAGTTTGGAAAATGCACTCATAAAAAGAACTTCTTGCCTCTGTTACTGGATAAACCTCCTATTACTGTGATTAGGCTCCATGAGGTGGGCATGCTGGTAGTGTTAAAGAGGACTAAGTATTGGAAAGACCCTTAAAATATTTTACTAATAAAGTTAGAAGGGTAGAAGTATTTTGATGTGTATGAACCCTAGTGACCCTTCTTCATGTTGCATAAGTTGTCACACACTCTAATTTTCAAGGTTTTATGCAAATACGTGGTTTGCCTACAATGAATATGCAGTTGTTCTTGGTCTTCAGAATGAAGTAAGTTCTAGATTTGCATAATTTAAGAGAAGTATAACAACCGGTTACATCCATGCATAGATCAAGTTGCTCTTCTAAGCCTACATTTTCTCACAAAAAGCCTATAAAAGAAGTGTTTTTAACTGTTGTGCAATGAGGAAGTTGAGGTGAGGCCAAGCCACAGAATAGTCCGTGGCCAAGTAGAATTGAAATTTGTTTTTTCTGGCTCTGGAATCCTGTTTTCTAATTCACTAGATCATGCTTCCTGGAAAAGTGTGTCACAGCTTGTAAACTGTTGCTTAAACAGGTTATTGCATAGCCTTGAATTAAAAATTGCGTTGTTTCTATACTGCAGATTTGTGTATTTTATGTCTTTAAAAGAAAGTGAACAAAAAGAACATTGTGAACTCCAATTAAGGAAATGTTTAGGGATATATTCCCTAATGTCTAACTTTCATTGAAAAACATAAAAAATGAGATGGAAATGGGTATGTGGTAAAGTAAATGTAATGAATAAAGTTTAAATCTAGGTGGTATTTACCGTACAATGATTTAGTCTTTTTTAAAAAAATTTTTATTTATTTATTTATTTTTAGAGAGAGGGGAAGGAAGGGAGAAAGAGAGGGAGAGAAACATCAGTGTGTGGTTGCCTCTCACATGCCCTGGGGACCTGGCCTGCAACCCAGTCATGTGCCCTGACTGGGAATCAAACCCGCAACCCTTTGGGTTGCAGGCTGTTGCTCAATCCACTGAGCCACACCAGCCAGGGCTGATTTAGTCATTTTTATGTTTGAAAATTTTTGTAATAAAATATGGGAGAAAATGAAATTGTAAACCCACTGGGAAAAAATTGAGCCGTCTCTAGTGCATTATAATAATTTTTAATAACTTCTTATTAAGTTGTACTTCTTGAGCAGCTGCAGTAAGTACAGAGAGGTATGCAAAACAGACAACTTGAGACCATCCCTGCCCTAGGAGCTTTTGGTTATAAACAAGGACAAAGAGTCTCCTTTCTAACTGGCCTCTTTTCTTTTTCAGGGTTATACATCAATTTCCGTCACCTTTATAAACAGCGCAGGCGGCGCTATGGACAGAAAAAGAAAAAGATCCACTGAAGAGAGATTTAGATGACTTCTTGCCATTTAGACTTTTGAGCCTAATCTATAATTCTTAAAGTTTTACCTTCTTGTACTGATGTAAAAGTTTTTTAAAGTTAAATGACTAAATTCTCAGTAAGGCTATCTGCCATTTCCCCCAGTAACATCCTGAATTTATCGTATTATCTTCCCATAGTACTTGCATGACATCTGCGACAGGTGTGTCCTTTTGTGTCCCGTCAGTGACAGCAGACTCAGCCCTGCTCCTGCCTGCTCCATGTCCAGTTGGACTGTTCACACAAGCCAGGGAGGTTTCTTCAGCGTCCTGAAGCTACTCAATACTGGCCATGCTTACAGCTGGAGTTAGTTCTTTTTAGCTCTTGATTGTGGAGGGAAGAATCACCTCTTTTGCTGTATAGGAGGCTGGAGGAGTGACTCAGGCAGGACCTAATGTACTCTGTACCCAAGGGGTTACTTGTTAAGTAGGGTGGTATTGATTTTTTTGAAAATCAATTGGACTCAGTCATTGCTAAGACATTTCTGAGTCCAAGTGGGCCTAGACAACACATATTACCTCTGAATTTTTTGGCCTCTCCAGTGCTGTGTTACCAGACAGCACTTACCTGTGTGGGCACAGAGTGCTTTGAGAGTAACCAGTCAGAACCTTGAAATACCGGGACCACTTCATTCCGAGATAAATCAGAACTATTTTCAACACTAAAGGAAGATGAAACACTAGTTAGACAATAATGAGATTATAAGAATTCCAAACCCAGATGGCTACAGGGATCAGAAGGGTCAAACTGGCAATAAGATAGCCACCGGCAGTGCAGCCTGTGGCAACCTGGAAACACAAGAGCAGGCCAGACAGACATGCCTACAAAACTCTTAGGCTGTGTGCAAACATAAAATCTCAATCTTCCTTCCCCTAAACTGGCTAAGTCCATTTACTTGTGTACTTGTCAGAGTAAGTGGTGGGATCGCCTGTTTTGAACAGACCTAAAAACACCTGCTTTTATTCTGCCATTGTCTCACTGTCCTGCAGTAGGCTAGTGAACAGAGAACTTGGGCGGGAGAACAGCCATCTAGTCCTCTGACAAAGATTCCTGGCAGGAAACCCACCAACAGAGGAACGGAAAAAAATCGAGGCATTATAAGAATGGCCTTTGTCAAAATCATCAGTTTCTTTTAGTACATTCCAAGTAAACTAAGTAAAATGGGTTAGAAGTAATGCTTATATAAAGAATTTAAGGTACGATTGCTCTTTCTGTTTTGCCATTCCCTTTGTTCTTGAGGGGAAGGGGCCGAAATGAGTTCTGCTGTTTCTCTGAGCCCAAAATGGAAACTTGGTTTGACCTAAAAACATATGAGTAGCATAGGTGGGATGATTTTTTACAAGTTCATTGCACTGAAGGATATTTTGCATGTCTAACTTCTGTCAATACTCGTTTGTGTTAACTTCTGATGTTCTCTCACCTGACTTTCTGTGTATAATCAGGCAGATCAGCTTTGCAGTAGATTATGCTGCATCTGTGGCAGAATCTTATATTCTTATAAGCCCTTTTGTTGCTGTCTGAGAAAGCAAAAGATTATCTATTTCTATTAAACATTTACAGTCAAAATCCTAATAACTTGTGTTTAAAGATCATTTATATACTTGAATGGTTTTGAAATTGTTAGTGATCAAAGTCCTTTGTTCAGACAAAATAATATATAGCCCTTCAGCATGTTAAACCAAAAGTGGCTGCTCAGGTTGACGCTGGCGGGAGTAATACCTTAGGCAGTCCACAGAACAATTTGAAAAGTGCTGATGATGTAAATAACACCTAGAGAAGCTGCCAGACTTGCCCAGGGTTGTGAAGCTGGCTGATGAACTGGAAGGGTAGCTGACTGCAGAGACCTGTCAGAATCTAGCCTAGCCAGTGTCAGAAACAGGGAAGTTGACTTCTGGCCAAGATGGAGGTATAGGTAGATCCACTTTGCCTCCTCGTACACCTAAAAGAAGGACAGTAACACATTTAAAATTAAAAAATATCTAGAATTGCCAGAAAATTGAACTGCATGGAAGTCCGACAGCCAAGGAGTTAAACATTCATCCAGACTGGTAGGAGGGACGGAGACGGGCAGCCAGGGTAGAGAGGATACGTGGCAAGTCAGCAGCTGGAGGAACCAGGGGTTCCCACATTTGTGCGTGGATAAAACGAGAGGAACATCTCAGGGGTGAGACCGCACAACCCAGGGTTTCAGTGCGGGTAAATAAAGCTTCAAAACCTCTGGCTGTGAAAACCTGCAGGAATTGAGAGCTCTTTAGATAGACCCACAGAGTCCTAGCATGGACACAAGTCCACACACCTGGGAATCAGCACTAGAAGGGCTCAATTTGCTTGTGGAAAGGCAGGGAAATAAGCCTGCAAAGAGCTGAGCAAACGGCATTGTTACCTTTTGGGCCCCTCCCCCACATATAGCACCACAGCACAGCAACATGGGTTGCTTCACCCTGGTGAATACCTAAGGCTCAGCCCTTTAGAACATAACAGGTGTGCCTAGACAAAAAAATGGCCCGAGTGAAAGAACAGATCAAAGCTCCAAAAACAGTAGACATGAAGAGATAGCCAACCTATCAGATGCAGAGTGCAAAACACTGGTAGTCAGGATGCTCACAGAAATGGTTCAGTATGGTCGCCACAAAATAGTGGTAAAAGTGAAGGTTATGCAAAGTGGAATAAAGGAAAATGTATAGGGAACCAAGAGTGAAGGGAAGGAAACTGGGACTCAGATCAAAGATTTGGACCAGAAGGAAGAAGTAAACATTCATCCAGAACAGAATGAAGAAACAAGAATTCAAAAAACGAGGAGAGGGTTAGGAACCCCCGGGACAACTTTAAATATTCCAACATCTGAATCACAGAGGTGCCAGAAAGAAAAGAAGAATTAGAAATGGAAAACTTATTTGAAAAAATAATGGAGAACTTTCCCTATCTGGCAAAAGAAACAGACTTCTAGGAAGTCCAGGAAGCTCAGAGTCCCAAAGAAGTTGGACCCAAGGAAGCACACACCAAGGCACATTATAATTACATTACCTGAGATTAAAGATAAGGAGAGAATCCTAAAAGCAAGAGAAAAGGAGACTACAAAGGAGTTAACTACAAAGGAGTTCCCATAAGACTATCAGCTGGTTTCTCAAACCGTACAGGTAAGAAGGGGCTGGAAAGCAGTATTCCAAGTCATGAAAGTCAAGGACCTACATCCAAGATTGCTCTATCCAGCGAATTTGTTGTTTAGAATGGAAGGGAAGATAAAGTGCTTTTCAGATAAGGTCAAATTTAAGGAGTTCACCATCACCAAGCCCTTATTATATGAGATGTTAAAGGGACTTACCTAAGAAAAAGAAAATAAAAAAATATGAACACTAAATGACAACAAACTCACAATTATCAACAACTGAACCTAAAAAATACAAAAACTAAGCAAACAACTAGAACAGGAACAGAATCACAGAAATGGAGATCACATGGAGGGTTATCAGGGGAAGGGGAAGGAGGGAAGGGGTAAAATGTACAGGGAATAAGAAGCATAATTGGTAGGTACAAAATAGACAGGGGGAGGTTAAGAATAGTATGGGAAATGTAGAAGCCAAAGAACTCATATGTATGACCCATGGACATGAACTAAGGGGGCAGAATGCTGGTGGGATGGGGGTTACAGGGCAGAAGGGAATAAAGGGGAAATGGGATAACTGTAATAGCATAATCAATAAAATATGTTTAAAAAAAAACAAGGAAGTCAATATGAAACCCAAGGAACCCTCATGATTTATGAATGTTTCACGTAGGAAACAGGATTTATATCCAGATAGGAGAAAACAAAAGGCAAAGGCATTAGTTTCCCAGTGAAACCATTTTATAGAAAATCAAATTTTTTTATTTTTAAAAATTGAGGAAACAAGACTAATTTTATACAATTATGGTTGCTATTTAAAAGTATGTATCCAAGACATACCAAAGGCACCTAAGGGTAACCACCAAGTTTTGCCCAAGTTCTAAGAAAAGTTCTGAAACTTAGTGGTATGGGGCTTGTACTTAGAAAGTCCTAGACAGTCTGTGTTGCTCAGCCCAAGGCCAGAGGCTTGAAGTGTCCTTACAATTGAGCAAAGAGAAGATGCCCTTCAGAAAGCCAGAGGACCCTCTCAGGTCAGGTTTCCTGAGGAAGGGGGAGAGCTCTGTGCCCACCAAAGCTTCAAGTTTCTCAGTAGATGTCCCATCGTGGCAGCCACAGGTGTCTTTTGGGCTGGAAGACTCTGAGCCTTAGAAAGTTAAAGCCCAAGCAGTCAACCACCCTTCACAGCCCTTCCGAGATGGTAGCACTCATTCAAGCCAGCAAGTGGTGCTTTTGAGGCAGCCGCTGGGAGCTCTTTGGGTGGTCACTGCAGTGGGGAACACTCTGGAAAAGTGTTTGCCCTTACGCATATTCAGTTGAAATGAAAAAAGGAAGGCTCCCAAAGTCAGCTTCACATTCTTTCAGCGCTGCTCCCAGAGAAGTCTGTCTGCAAAGGCGTGATGTTGTGGTCATAGCCGGCGTACTCGGAGGTGCCGGTACTGGCCAGCTTGAGCTGCTGGGCAGCGTGGGTCAGCTGGAACGCGGCGTCGGGGTGGGCTGTGTCGGGCAGCAGCGTGCACTCCCTTTCCAGCATGTCCGCCACGCCTTTGAGCAGGTCCAGGAAACCAAAGGCCAGGGCAGCCTTTCGTAAACGGTTCAACTCCTACAACCACAGAAACAAAACAATGTTCCTAAAATGCATTTTCCTTGTCACATATATTTTTGACAATAAATGGAGGTTTTTTAATTCAAAGGTATAACTGGAAAAGTAGATTTGTTTGCAACCATTATTGTGAAATGCTTTTTAAGAAAATACAACCAACTTCTCTGCAAATAGCAGACACATACCTCAACTATGATGAACTAATTTTTGGTGGATAATGTATATGATTAGGCAGAAATAGGTAAGCTCACTTTGGTAGATTAACTATTAAATTCTCGCTGAAAACTCCATTTGTGGTTCTCACTTCTTGGCTGATCTCTATTCTCACTTTGTCTTCTACTATCTCGTCGACTTCCTGACCGACTGCCCAGGTGACACAGTCTACCCGACCAGTCAGTACAGCCACTTGACCAGCCACTCCATGTCTGGAATTGTCACATACTTTCCAAGTGCTCAGCCCAGAATAAGTTTTCCTTGACCCCGAACTTAAGTGGGTGTCTTTATATAAGAACAAAGGGTTGTACATAGATGCCTGTGACAAGGGCATGAGGACGTGACTGAGAAGCGGTTCCTCACCAGGCACGGAAGAAGCCGGGTAAGAAACAGCTGACTGAAGCACAGGTCATCACCACCGAAGTGAAGGAGCATGTCGGCCAAACGCCAAATGCGGAGAGGCACTTTGCAAACATCACTTGATTTACTCCTAACTAAGGAGGGTTACTTTTCCTCTGTTACTCAGCTATGGAAAAGGCTCATCCCAAACCTCAGAGGGCTCTTAAACCTCGGGTGCCTCTCTGGCTGAGCCTCAAGCTGGATACAAATGAACATGTTTGGAGGAGGCTCTGGAAGGGTCAGGAAGTCTGACCTGAAACCCCACCACAAAAAGAAAGGTAGGGTGGTGAATGGGAGCAGAGAAGTGGAAGTGCCCCATCAACCCTGTAACAGCGTGATGTGGGCAAGTTGTGTAGCCCCTCTGGGTCTCAATGGCCTCATTTACAAAAAGGAGGAAACCTCTTCCTTGCCCATTGCTGGGGCTGATACAATCGCCTGGCAGAGGCCCTTTCCAGCTTTGATATGTGAGATTATATAAAACCAGAACAGAGAAATGGGCTTCCTGACCACTGTTAACAAGTAAAAAGTTCAAAAGGCCAATGTACAGGTGTGTCAGCTTGAATAGATGGCTGATGAGTGTGAGGAGAAAGCTCTGCAGGGAGGAGGACCACAGCCATAGAGTGGCCAAGGTCTGAGTGAATTACAGGTGTCAGTCAGAAGGGCCTGGGGCTGATCATCTGTCTGTTTTAACTCTGATTAAGGTTGTTCTTGCTTGGTTTCACCAGCCCACTACATAATTATGTTTGAACACAGCAGTGACATAAAGGCAACGAAATAACATCCAGCCAAAGTAGCATGTATGTTCTCTAGGAGAAATGCTAGCCTGGGGCAGGCTGTGTGCCACGTTTTCAGATTAGCAAGTTAGGACAAAACCGACAGCACAGCATACCTCACAATGCCACTTACGTGATTTGATCTCACCCAAACACCAGAAGGACGGGAGAAATGGGTGAGCTGAAGTGCCCCACACTCCACCTCAGCCCTTGTCACTTTGTTCCCCCCACCCATGGTTCTAGATTGGCTAGGTAGGGTTCCCGAGGGCTACCTGTTTGCAATTCATAAACGTGCAATTTGAGAAGTCATTCTGGGAAGCAGCTTTTCTGGTACAGTACGAATGTTCTGGGCAATCACCATCCCAGGAAGCCACATACAATGGTGGCCCGGGGTCAGGCTGGATGGATGCCCACATGGGATGGTGAGAAGGGTTAAGGGCTATGAGGTTTAAGGTCCTTTCAGCCCCTTCCCTTAGCCTGTCACAGCTGCACCAACACTGAGAGGCCTTTCAGCACAAAACCAGGCTGTTAATTCTTAGATTTTAGGGCAAAAATGGACCTACCACTTCTACAGACTTTACTGATGAAAAACACTGAGGTGGAGGCCATACATTTCTAACCCCTGTCCCTGTTCACTCTGCTACTCCATGTGGATGACGGTGAGCCATATATTTTTGGCAAACTGCCCAGGGTCCTCCCTCTTCCACTATAATTCTGATGGTCTCACCTTATAGAATGTCTGTGTTTTTTCAGGTAGTTTCCTTGCATTTCTTAAAATCTTCTGTACATCTGTCTATCAAGGGTAAAAATAATTCCACATTAGAATTCTGTGGTAAAGGGGAAAGAATACAAAAGGATGGCTCTAAATGTTTAAAGCAATGAAAACAGGAACAGAGTGACAGTGGCAAAATGAGGATCCCTTCCGAGTTAATGTTACTGTTCTGTTCAATGTTAGTGCAGCACCTCCCTCCTTCAAAGTGCTTGATAACAAACCTCTTGGTGACAGAAATGAACTTGTCTCACAAAAACACACCCAGCAATCATGTATATATACCCAGCTGCTTTTTTAACGAGGGTGCCAAGACCATTCAATGGGGGTAAGAATAGTTTCTTCAACAAATGGTACTGAAGAGCCACATATATAAAAGAATGAAGTAGGACCCTTACTTCATACCATATGCAAAAAAGTAAATCAAAGTGGGTCAGAGCTAAAACTATAAAACTCTTAGAAGAAAACATAGGGGCAAATCTCATGTCCTTGGATTTGGCCATGATTTCTTAATTACAATAGCACTGCAACAAAAGAAAAATTAATCTGATGAATGATCACAGCAGCATCATTCAGAATAGCAAAAATGCAGGAACATTCCAAATGTTCATCAACCGAATGACGGGGTGAACACAGTGTGGCATTGGTAGACAACAGTATTTCTCAGGCACGGAGGGGAGTGCGGCACCGACGCAGGCTGCCACTCGGATGAGTACTGACAGCATTATGCCTAGTGGGGGCCCAACAACAAGGCCACATATTATACGACACATTTATAGAAAATACCCAGAGTAGGCAAATCCTCACAGACAGAAAGCAGATTAGTGGTTGCCAAGGACTGAAGGACGATGGGAAAATAAAGGGACTTGCTTAATGGGTACAGGGTTTCCTTTTGGGGTGATAAGATGTTCTGGAACTAGGTAGCAGTGATGGTTGTGTAACATGTGATTGTATTAAATGCCACTGACTTGTATATTTTAAGATAGTTGAAATGGTAAGTGTTATGTATATTTCACAATTAAAAAGCACTCAGACTAAAATAAAAATTTTAAAATAATTTTAGAAAAATTCAAAAAAATTCAGCCATCCTTCCAACAGGGAGGTGCTGGGGTCAGGGATGGCAGAAAAGGTGCAGAACCCGATTTTCCGACAGAGAAAGAGACCCCGTCCCCTCAGCCATGGCAGGGCGTCGAGTCTCCATGACAACGGGGTGAGGAGAGACCATGCCACCAACGGGAGCCACTTCTGTGGTCAGGTGGCCCGATGCCACCTGCTCTGCCTGAGGCTGGATTCATTGGAGGAACAAAGGAAAAAAAGGTACTCAAATGAGGAACAAGGCTCAAAAGTGATTTTTAAAAACAGGAAGAAGAGATGTCACCCGAGTGCCTTGTGTGAAAGTGGCATGCCTTGGTCACAGTATATGCTCAGCTTCCCATGAAAGTGTTTTTGTGGGACTGCAGTGTAAAAGCTATGGTTTGGGCTCTACTGTGGGGGTGGAATAACTGCATGAAGGTTTTTACATCTTTCTCAAAATTGATTTAAAAGATTAACACCCATTACATCAGTCAATGCCTCAAAATTCCATGCCAGGAAAACAGTTGTCCCTAGAAGAACTGGCCTGCTTCTTTTCTCAGATACGTAACCCTACGTAACAGAAAACCCTCCATGTCTCTTTTTGACCTTGGTAAGAGAACGCTCAGAGCCAAATTACTCAAATACAATCAATTATCATTTTGCCTTAGCTTCCTGGCACAATTGTCTCCCCTCTTCCTCTAGGTTTTGTATTGCTCTAAATTTTGTAAAAAATGATTTGGCTGTATACGTTTTTTACCGTAGGCTACCTCAAATCCTTTTTGGAAATAATGACAAACATTAGAAGTAAATGAATTACTAAATATCAAAGGAAAGGAAAATCAAATCAAATGTCTGCTGGCCTGCCAGAATCCCTCCTCCTGTCCCAGGGAAAAGCGACAAGAACGGCGACGTTACCTGCAGGCCGCTGGGTTTGATCCAGACAGTTACATTCTGGGCATAACTGCGTTTGTTTTTGGGCTGCAGGGGGAACGGGCTCTTGTTGTCATCCTCACCGTAAGGATTTTCTTTAGCATCTTAAAAGAAAAAGACATTCTTGAAATGACATCTGGCAAACACAATCAATTACATTTCCAATTAGGCTAGAAGCTCTTTCAATCATTCAATCTTCTATATCCTGTTACTTTCCTAATTAAGAAAATCCATTAGGTTAGGCTGGGGGACTCGTTCTCAATAAAAAGCCACAGATGGAAGAGATCACACAATCAACTAAGGCTCATGTAAGTGAAAAACAGCTTCATGTTTTTAAAGAAACAAGCTTCAGTTATTTGCTTTATAAATTAAAAGTCAGAGACGATAAAACTAATACATACTATACTAATGTGCTATTTAAAAAAATAAACATGCATACTGAAATTCTGTAAGTTTAGTCTGGCGCTGTCCTACAGAGCTTTCTGAGATGACAGAATGGCAACCACTAGCCCACATGGCCACTGAACACTTTTGTGCAGCTGGTGTGACTGGGTACTGAATTTTAAATTACGTTTATTTTAATTAAATAGCTTCAGGTGGCAACTGGATTGACAGCATAGGCACAGGCATGGAAACAATTTAAAAGGAAAATTACATGCAGCCAAATTAAGAAAAAGGACAAGGGAAGAAATACTTTTTGGTGAAACATACCCAACCATATTATGACTTATTAGTTTATCACTTTCAAGGAATGAAAGCCATATTAGCCACGTGGATAAACAAGGGTTCCTGTTTTCCTGCCTGCTTCCTGAGCCAGTGAAACCCTGCCACAAACTTACAAAGCATATTTATATCTACTGACTTACTTTATCATTATTATTACCACCTTCTGGGGTAGACAGAGTGGGAATTATTTCCCAACCAGCCAGGGGCTTCATCCTTGCCCAAATGTTCACATTGCAAACTGGAATTAGCCCAGTTTCTCCACCTGAGCAGGAAGCTTTCTAACCCTGATTTAAACGCCTCACACTGGCCCTAAGCTATCTCTGTCAGTCCTCCCTCCCGACCCCTCCAAAAAGTACTGACCCAGTTTTCCAGACATAGTTCCATGAACACCTGTCTCTGTATAAAACTTTCGAGTCAGGCCAGATTCCAGCAGTTCTTTCCCATGCAACATGCTTACCTCCAGCTTCCCGGCCACTATATCTGTTATCTCCCCTCCTGGAATGCTCTCCTTCCTCATCCATTTGTTCCCTCGCTCACATACTCTTTTATTATCCTTAGTAAGACAACACGATGTAGCGGGCGCTATGCCAGGAAGTGTGGCTACAGAAGATATTTTTCTGGCCTCGAGAATCTTATAAAAAATGTTTATTAAACCCCAACTATACACTATACACTATATATATGACTTCTCTCTTTACAGCAATCATGGAGGGTACGTATTATTAATCCCATTAAAGAGGAGGAAACTGAGGCTCAGAGAGGTTGGACCTCCCAGGTTTTCGCAGTGACTCTGCTGGGCCTGGTGCCAACGCCAACGCCCTTCCCACCATGCAGCACGGCTGCTCCTCACTGACCCAGATTTACTCACGTTCCAGGTCCAGACCCTGTTCTGCCTTCAACATGAAGTTTGTCCCAGGTTTTTCTGGCAGGCAGGGATTTGTCTAGACACTTCTATTCCACAGCACTCAGTACTGGTACCAAACCTTCCAACATCTAATCACTGCCCATCATGTGCTGTCTCTGATTGCTTAGAACCTACATGTGCTAACTGACTTAGCAGACAGAAAATAACTGCATTTATGAAAAAAGAACAGGAGACGCTTAGAAATAGAAAACATGATAGCAGAAATTTAAAAATAAACAGTTGCAAGATAAAAGTTGAAAAGACTTCCCTGAAGGTAGAATAAAAAGAAAACAATAGAAAAATGGGGAGGTATAGATAAAATTCACACACACACAAACACGAATCATAAATATATGTTCTAGGAAGGAAGAGGAGAGAGAAGAGAGGAGAAAATCGAAGGCATAATCCTCATCCCCAGGACTGAAGAGCACCAAGTGCCGGATGGGAGGGCCCACAGAGCGCCCATCGCAGTGGGCGAAGAGATCGATGGGGAGGTACGTCATTCTCAAAGTCCAGAACAGCAGGGACACGAAGAACAGCCTCAAGGAGTGCACAGGAAAAACAGGTCAGGTCAGCACCCCGGAGTCAGCACGACACTACCTCCCAGTAGCAGCGTCGGAAGCCAGAAAACACAACAGGGCAATGCTCCCAAACTCTGAGGGAGAATGAGTCCCAACCTAGAACTCCATGTTGAACCAAACTACCAATCATGTGTCAGGGATGAAATACAGACATTTCCAAATATGCAAGATTTCAAACACTCACTTCCCAGGTACCCTTTTCTCAGGAAGATTCATGAATCAGGAGATCCACAGGAGAGACGTGAAGGGAAGACAAAGGATGACAACCATGCAAGAGGCTGACAGAACCACCAGTCCACTTGATGAGACAAGAGGAAGAAAGGTGACTTTAATGGGGGGGAGAAAAAGAAAACGGACAAAACCCCTGAAGAATGTATCTTGGTTCGGTAGAAATTAGTGATAAGTACACAGAAAACAGCAAAGAAAAAAGGAAAGAGAGCAGAGGAGGTGGGGAGGCAGCCCGAGAGGAGGCCTGCGCCCAGCCTGGCCGCCCTGCTCTTTCCTAAAGGTCTTGGAGGAACCTCAGTGCCTTCCCCATACAACCTTCTTTCTAACTGAGGTTAGAATACATTTACCTTTCCTATTAGAAAAAAAGAAAGAAACTAATTTTAAAAAGTAACAACTGGGACAGGGGACAAAGAGTTGCAAAACAAAAGAAATGTAACTGGTATACCAGGTGGCTTAGTTGTAAATAACATTTACATTATCTTACAAGGACAGAACTGATTTAACAAAAAGAGCGCCACAACCACACAGCAAGGATAGAGGAAGGAAAAGATGTGCTTTTTGGTGGTAGGTGGGTAAAAATGGTAGTGGTAAGAAAGCTAAGTAGTAATCCTTGAGTTAAAAAAAAAACCCCATTTAAAATGAAAAGTTAAGAAACAGCTATACAGTTACTTAGAAATGTAAGTAAATACAAAAGAAACAAAAGCTGAAAGTGGCTGTCTCTAGGAACAGAATCAGGAGTAGGAGGGACAGGTGAAAATAGTACTGTGTTGCCTGCTTTGCTTTGATGAACAGAAACAGCAGGACCTACCATTATCACGTGTCTCCCGCGTCAGGCACGTTATACTTATTCCCTCAATAAAGTCTCTCAATGGCCCTCTAAGAAGGTTTTTTATCAATCATTACTTGTCACCATAAGGACAACCCCGGCCTCGTATGACTACTGTGAGGTTCCAAGAGGCAACTCACCCCACCATGCCCAGTGCAGCGCCCAGCACACCGTCCGTTCAGTAAGCAGCCCTGACAGCAGACTCGGATTACGATCACCTGGACGTGTGCGTGTGCGCACTCAAGTGAGCATGTGTACATATGGAGAGACGGAGAGTAAAAGGAGAATTTCCGGGAGTAAGACTCTCCGAAAGCTGCCGTAAGATGACAACTGTGCTTCCCCAGACCGCCAGCGGGAACCAGCACCTCTACTGCAGCCCGCCGCCCGAGTCAGTGGAGGGAGCTGTGGGTGCTGCTCAAGGTCAAAATGGACCTTTCCCCGAAATATTTTCCAACTCCAGACAAACACTAATGTGTATGCTGAAGAAACAAGGTTTTCTTACCCAAATGAACTGATATAATGTATTTGAAACACTGGAAGCAGAATTTTTTAACAGATTGCTCTGAGGAAAAAAAGACTCAGAAACTTTTTTAAAATAGCACTTGCTAAAGCAAATGAGAAATCTAATTTTTAAATTAGGCATTTGAGGTAAGACAACTTTAGAGAGAAGTGCTAGTTTCCAAGGTACTGTATCTTTCCATCACTTTGTAAAATTCATCCTCTTTGCAGATAAGCTGCGAAGGATATCTACCATAAAAAGACATATGAAAAACATAAAATAATTTGTTTTTTTACCAAAAATTCCAGTATTTTTTTCAAGAAGGAACTCAACAATAGTATCCTTAATAAGATAGCAGATCCACACTCTTTAAACATCAGTAACTACAAAATAACACGTTTGTACGTGTGGCGTCCGGGCCAGTACGTGGAGCCGTACTGAGCCTAGCGATCACTATTACTCTAACTGAAGTCAGTCAGAAACCAAAAAAGAGGAAAGCTTGAAGTGAAACTCACAAGGCAACACCTTTGATAAACTTTTTAAGTTAAAAAAATTACTTGTGGGGGGAGAACTGAATGTGGAAGAGGGTGGGCAGGGCAGAGGAGAATAATGGGGGGAAATGGAGACAACTGTAATTGAACCACAATAAAAAAAGGTTAGCTCTTATTACCTCCATTGAAAAGAAGAACAGACCCAGAGGGAGGAGAAGAGAAATGTAAATATAAGGCAGAACAAACAGCAGTTCAATCTTAATGAAGACCGCCTACAACAAGCCAAGCACTGGTAGGTTGGAAGCCAGCTCAGAAAGAAATCCGAATGCTCCCATCTTCGATTACGGGCTGGCATCTGTGGTGAAAACTATCACAACAGTCTAGGTCAGGAGTGGCCAAACCTCTGTAAAGGGCCTGACCGGAAGTATTTTAGGCTTTGTGGGTGATGTGGCACCGTTACAACTATTCACCTTTCCACTGGAGCCGGAGAGTGGCCACAGACCACGTGAGAAGGAATGAGTGAGCCTGGTAATAACACTTTATCTACACGACAGGCAGGGGGCCACTTTGACCTGCAGGCCAGGCTTAGCTGACCTCTGACCTAAGTGAAAGGTAAAGACGGCCGTAACAAGGCAAGAGCAGTGAGCAGAAAACTGACAGTGAATGTGAGAATGCCACACAGAGACTAGAGGAAGGAGGTGAGGAACTGGTCCATCACACACACATGCACGCCTACTTCCTCTGCCATCGTGTTCTCCTTCAACTACTGCCTTATTTCTCTCCTCCTGGTGGCCAAATTGTCCTCTTCGTTTCCTTAGAATCTAAGGAATTCCTCAGCCTATGACCTGGCCAGCCATCTGCAGAGCTACTTTTATGAAGCCACCAATAATCTCCTAACTGCCAAGATCAAATGACCCTTGAGATACAGTGTCCTCTTCTTTCCTTTTGGTTCCTAGTCCTTCCTGACTCATCTTTAAAACACTGAATCCACAGTCTCTTTCAGATTAAGTTCTCAAGGCACTCATCATTCTGTTGGTGTTCCTACAAAGGAGCTAAAACCCTCCCATGATTTGGAAACTTTTTCAGATCATGAACTCATCTTCAGGGGGGTTTGTTTTTTCCGGAGAAGTCCTTTGCCATGGGCTGTGGAGGTGTTCCCACACAGCCATCATACCAGCTTCAGGCGGAGGCCCTGAGGGTTTCACAGCTTCAGAACCAGTTTTGTGTTCTAAAGCAAGGGTTTTAGAGGTGCCCACTTCAGAATGAGCAGTCAGTCTGCACAGTGGAGGACTTGGGCTTCAGTTTCTCATAGGAGATGCTTACATTTCTTCATGCCTAGAAAAGTCGGTAGAAAAAATGGGTAGGATTTTTCTTGCCATCCTCTCATGGAGGGGGTAGACTTTCTACATCTCAGCTTTCCTCATAGTTGTCAGTGCTTTGTCTTATTGGGAACCAAAATCACGTCTCTTGTCCCGGTGGGACCATGAAAACCCCAGGCCCTGGATCCTAGCTCATGAGTTGGCAAACTATGTCCTGTTGCCTGTTTTTGACTTAAAGAATGGTTTTTGTATTTTTAAATCATTGGGAAAAATATCAAAAGATATTTTGATATTTCATAACATATACATGAAAACTGTATGAATTCAAATTTTGGTGCCCATAAATAAAAGTTTTTGTAACAGTCACAATCCTTTATTTACACATTGTGCTATGATGGCAGAGTTCAGCACTTACAGCAAAGGCCATACGGTCTGCAGACCCTAAATATTTTACTCTCTCGCCCTTTGTCTGAACAAGTTTGCTGAACCATGGCCAAGCTTCTAAGGCCTATATTCAGCCAAAACCTTCTCTGGGCTTCAAGGCAAAAGGCATCCTCAGACCTTAACTGACACACATGCACTCATGTATGAGACACCGTGCTTCTTCTCGAGTCTCTTCATGCTCTTGGCTTCTGTGTTGTCTCTTCTATTGATACTTTTCCTCTTTCATCTGCCTATTCCCTCTCATTCTCCTTGACTAGCGCCCTTTGCATTGTCCCCAGTAGTTGGTCCTTCCTAGGGGTTTGGTCCCTGTCTTTCTTTTCTTAATCTGTGTAATTTCCTGGAGGTAGGGCTCTTAAAGTGTGGTATGGATCACCTGGATTGTAATCATGGGGGCAATAGTAAAACTTCAAGTTCCTGGGCCTGAAGCCAGCCCTACTGAATCAGAATTTCTGTAGGTGGGGTCCAGGAAACAGAATTTTTACACAGGTTTTCCATGTTTATTTCTTTTACACAAAAACTCAAATTTCTCTAAGTAATCTCCCTCATTCTCACCATTTTAACTATCAGCAATAGGTTTATAATGACAAATTATATTTCCCATTCTGCCCTCTCTCCTGAACTTTAGACTGTTATAGGAATTGTCTCCAGGCACCTCCCCTTAAATCTCATAAGTATAAACTCAGCATGCACAAAAGATGCTCTTTTATATCTACCCTTCCTGCTCTGTTCTGTTTTCATTAACAGTACCACCTTCCACCTTGCAGCCCAGGTCAGCAACCTGGGATCATTCTCAGTTCTTCTCTTCCCTTTATTCTACCTCGTAAACATGTTTCCCATGGATCCCGTCCTCTCTGTTCCCAGCGACGCCCCTTGTTCTGGCTCTTACCTTCACATCTCCAGGCGACACCAGCAGAGTCACCTTTGGACTGCAGGGTGCCTTTCCCTTTTCAAGCCCACACCTCATAGTTATCCTTCTAAATGCAAACTTATTACCATTCACTTGGAGCTCAGTCATACTGCACAACACCAGTGGGGCACCAGCACCTAGAATACAGAGTCTCCAAACCGGTATCTCAGCTGTTCTTGTTACAGCCAGAAGGAACTATCACTCCCCTTTGGTGGCTTCCCAGTATCTGCAGAACAAATTCTCAGCTCTTCACATTTCAGAGGAGGCCTGCCCCGCTCTAGCCACCACCAGCCTGGAACCTACCAGCTGGTCCTCCAACCCCACCCTCACAGCGTGTGCTCCAGGGCGCCTTTCTTTTCTGCATACGCACGTTTGTCCTTCACCGCACGTTTGTCCCTCATCGGCTCACCAAAGTCCTCTTTTTTCCTTCAAAAGTAGGCTCGGGTACCTGTCCTCTGGAGATTTTCCTGAGTCTTCCAGGCAGAGGTGATCATCCCCTCCTGCAGGCCAGCTCGGACCTCGTGTTGGTCTGTGGTGATTATGTGACTTTCCACTAGACCTTGAGCAACTACTGCTAACTGTTGTATCTCCTAGACCTGGCACAAAATAGGTTGCTTGGTAGATGTTCCTGAAACTGAAACGGACCCAGATGAGTCAATGATGACTCTACAGTTGGAACCTGTGTACCTAGGAGTATGAAGGCCTCCATCAGGAGTAGGAAATCAGAAGGAACAGATAAGAGGCAAGGGGCGAGACAATGGTTCCTATAACAAACATCCTGAGCTTGGGACCGTGGCAGCATATCCAGTGGCGAGGTCCACCTGGGAAGTGGGAATGCAGTATGCAATTCCAGGGAGCGATCGCGCCGGACCAGAGCTACAGATCTGGGGGAGTCCGAAGCTACAATGGCTGATGAAATAACCAGGAGACTCTGAGTGCAAGAGAAGCAGGCAAAGAACAACATCATGAGGCATGAAGAAAAGACGACAAGGAAAAGAAAAGTTGCCAACAAAAAAAGGTGAAGTACCAGGAGAATCAATGTTAGGAAAGCCAAGAACAAACACTTTCAAGACGGAAGGGGATTAAATTATCTAGGAGTAACGGGGAATTACCTGGGTTGAAAATTACACTAAGGAAAATTTACATTAAGGAAAAATAAGTGTACGAAGAGTTGCTTTTCACCTTAAGCAGTTAGAGCATTTATACGTATTTAAAGCAACCGAAATGCTGGTCTCCCCTGAGTTACACAGTTACAATTTTAAGTATCAGACTCTCTAGGGCTCTCCATCCAGCTGCAGAGACCACCACACCCATAAGGGAGACCACACAGCTCTCTGACTACACAGTCAGAGCTCAGAACAGCAGAGAGAGGACAAAGTCGAGATAAACAAAATCTGATCTGGGTTATACCTGAAATAGGACCCAGCTGTGCCATTTTCCCTAGCCATGGGAGAGGTTCTGGGCCAGGCTCAAAGAGAGACATCATGAGGTTTGATTTCTTCTTGCTGTCAGCTTGGGAGTAGAGCATTCCATGCCACTCAGGACTAGACGGAGAGAAGATGGAAGATCAGAAGAATATCAAGCCTGAGGCTGTCACGTTAAATAAGTCTAACCCGTGTTTTTCTCTTGAGCAACAGGGGTTTCAGCTCTGAAATCAGGTGCACTACTTTTACTAAAGCCAAATCCTAAACCTGAAAGTGCATACTGCTGCCCCCTAATATTACCATTCCTCTGGGACATGTATGTTATTCAATTATGTAGACATGGCACTCAAAAGCAGTCTTAAAGGAGAAAAAAACCACAAAGGGGGATGTAGCTGCAGGGGGGTGTTGAGGAGTAAGGGCTGAGATCTGTAGGTCTTTCCAGCTGCCTGCCTGAGTCATTCACAGCAGCACCAACACAGAGAAGACCTCGTAACAAAGGGCACAAAGCCATCACCTAGCTCTGCTCCTACTTCTCAAAGGGCCCCAGGTGGTTCTCATATTCAGAACCAGTACAAGTAGCTTGGGTACCAAGAAATGCACCAAACTGATACCTGAAGAAAAATTGCATTCCTCTTTTTAGACTGGCTGATTTTAACTCTAGCAGAAATTGAGCCACGCTACCTCTGAGCACTCCTCACCTCTTGATATCTTATCCCAGTCCACCCCAGGCAACAGCCAGGACATGTTGAGTCCCCTCTTGTTTTCTAACAACAGGTGTTATAGAAAGGAAAGCAGGCAGTCTTGCAAATCTCGAGACTGCAGTGAATATGGAAGCCAGAAGGACTTCCCTCATAGGCAAAGAATATAGCAGAGCGGTTACGAGCTTGGGCTCTGGAGCCAGAATGCATAGGTAAGAATCCTGCTGCTTTCAGTTATTTGTTGTGCAACCTTGAGCTAGTTTCTTTACCTCTCTAAGCCTCAGTTTCTCATCTATAGAATGGGGAATATCAATACCTCCTGTACAGTGTTTGTAAGGGATTAAGCTAATGTATTTAAAGTGCCTGGAGGAATGCTTGACATATGTTAAAATGTTCAATCAATTTCATCAACATCTTTTTTCATTTATTTCTACCTCCTCATTTTATAGACAAGTCTGTGAATACTGCATAAGATCCTATAGCAAGTTAGCAGCATTGCTATAACTAAACCTAGGTCTCCTAGGTAAAATAGAAAAGAGGAAAACTTAGGATATAATCTAAAACCAATATAGTTAAAAGGCCCATTTTTTACTTATTCTAGGGGATGATTTGAAGAGCAGTTTAGAAGGTGATGGCAGGTGGGAAGGTTAAGCCAAGGAGAGGGAAAGAGTGACAAGGACCTTTTTATTTCTTTCAGAAAGTCTGAAAAATACTTCATTTTGTAAATTGATTCTCCCTTTCACTCAACCAAAGGTAAACAAAGTTCCTTACCCTAGCTGAACTATCGCTACCATGCCTTCCACTTTTAGGCTGCCATGGAGCAGGACACAAAAGTTGGGTATTTTGCCTGCAATCTGATTGGCTGAATTTTCATCTTCATTATCATCAGTTATGCCAGTACCCACCTCATCACCTTCTGTGAAAAGAAGAGAAAATAGGTCAGGCTGAGATTTGCTACAAAATCCCCAAATCCCAATGATACTGTTGGCTGTTTCTAGCCTTTGAAGGAAAGTATATGGAGTTATAAAAGGAATATATAACAAATAAGAAAAACACATATTCTGGTTTTCCTATGTCCATATAAAAACCAGTTTTCACATGTTATATGAATTCCATTGACATGAAACATCCAGAAGAGCCAAATCTATGGAGACAGAGAGGACATTAGTGGTTGCCTGGGACGAAGGGCGATGAAGGGCTAGGGGTTTTAAAATTCTAATTCTAAATTGGACTGTGGTGATGGTTGCACAACTCTGTAAATATACTAAAATTTACTGAATTGTATATTTTATTTTTTAAAATATTTTATTTATTTATTTTTAGAGAGAGGGGAAGGGAGGGAGAAAGAGAGGGAAAGAAACATCAATGTGTGAGAGATACATTGATTGGTTGCCTCTCGCATGCCACCAACCAGAGACCTGGCCTGCAACCCAGGTATGTGCCCTGATTGGGAATTAAACCAGCAACCTTCCGGTTCACAGGCTGGCACTCAATCCCCTGAGCCACACCAGCTGGGGCATGAATTGTATACTTTAAATGGGTGAAGTGTATGGTATGTGAATTATATTTTGGTGAAACTGCCACATAAAAAAAAAAAATCAGCTTTCCAGTTTCTACTGGGATGCTCAGCTAGGTGCTCTCTGGGGCTTTCAAGTGCCATCCAAACATAGCCACAGATTCACAGAGATGAGAGTATTCTCAACCAAAAGCCTCAGGCAGCACGTGAATGCACCGCCCCCCCCAAAGGTGAGCAGCGTTATTTCATAAATTTCTTTTCTTTTTTAAGATTTTATATATTTATTTTTTAGAGAGGGGAAGGGAGGAAGAAAGAGAGTGAGAGAAACATCAATCAATGTGTGGTTATCTCTCATGTGCCCTAGACTGGGAATCGAACCTGCAATCATTTGATTCACAGGCCAGCACTCAACCACTGAGCTACAACAGCCAGGGCATAAATTCCTTGATCTGAGTCTCCAACTCCAGGTTCTCTCATACACCCTGCTGACAAATGAATCTTTCTACAACTGACTCTACCCCTAACTCTACAACTTTCTACCCCTAACAGAGGGGCTCACAGTCCCTCTAGAACTGTCTGCTCAATTTCATTCAAAGACTTTATAATTCAATAGAAAGAATTTGCCCAGTTTAGCTTGACATTCAACAGCCTTTAAAACATAGCCCAATTCTGCCTTTCCACTATTCCCCCACCCAAACTCTTCATTTTGTCCACTTTCTTTCTTGGCCATTTATATGGGCATGCAGAATTCTCCTCCCCCCAAGACCTTAGAAATAAGGGAAACCTGGTTATCAATATTAACATCAAGAATAACAAGGTAAGAAGGTCAATTATAAACAATAATCACAATAAGCCACCTATGGGCTCACATCAAGATTCTGTCTGTGAATGTGTGATGAAGGGTTATGGGACACCCAATTCTACAACTGAGATAACCAGCAAAAATGCAATGTGATCTGACTCAGTACGTAGAAACCTGACTGACTATACATACTTCTTAGAGAAAGCTGGTGAATATAAAGTGGATGGTCAGCCTAGAACTGAGAAAAGAAGTTTAAGGTGCTAGAGACTAACATTCTTCAGAGAGAAATTGAAATTGGGTTCATGACTTAACAGTTCCTGGGGAGCTTTATTCTCAGTAATGAAGCCTCACAAGGGGCTGGATTCTTCCATCTATTCAACAGTTTTTATTGTGTGTCTACTATGTGCTAGGCACTGGTAGAAAACAGATGTAGTTTCTCCCCTAATGAAACTATATTTGACCCCACATTTATCAGGCAACCTCTGAGAATAACTTTGGCTTGCTCACCATGCTCCTACCAGGAAAGGCAGAGCCCTGGATTAGTGACAAAGCATTCTCATCTCTAAAGAAGACTTCCACTGTAAATTAACAAAATACACATATGTGTCAATATGCTTTCCACAATGTAAAGCAGCAGAAACAGTTTTCTAGTATATTAGGTACATTCCATTTTAAAAGTTCAATCTAATTCAGTAACTATTCCTTCCCCGCAAATTCTGCAAAATGTGCTACTGTATTACTTAACATTTAAAAATAACTTTAAGCCCTGGCTGGTGTGGCTCAGTGGATTGCGCACCAGCCTATGAACCAAAGGGTCATGGTTTCAATTCCCAGTCAGGGCACATGCCTGGGTTGCAAGCCAGATCCCCAGTAGAGGGTGCACGAGAGGTAACCACACATTGATGTTTCTCTCCCTCTCTTTCTCCTTCTCTTCCCCTCTCTGTAAATATAAATAAAATACTTAAAAAAACCTTTACTATATTATTATTTTAATCCTCACTCCAGGATATGTTTTTTTATTGATTTTACAGAGAGAGAAAGGGGGAGAGAGAGAGAGAAACTTTGATCTGAGAGTGAAACATTGATCAGCTGTCTCTTATACATGCCCTGACTGGGGACTGAACCCATAACCTAGGTACGTGCCCTGACGGGGGATTGAATCTGCAACCTTTTTGGTGCATGGGATGGCATTCCAACAAAGTCACCAAGCCAGGGCAAAAGAATAACTTTAGATAATAAGATAAACTTAAGATACTTCATATGTATCATTGAACAGGAAGAGAACTCACCTTTGTTAAGTGCTATAGGTAGGACCAGATGTCTGGACAGAACAGGGGGACTTGAAATATCAGCTATATCAATAAATCCCACTATTTCTAAATCTGAAAAGAAGGAATAAACATAGAATTAATTAGTTCTATAGGAAAGTATGCTATTTTCTATGCACTAAATTTCATAAACACAATATTTAATTTAGGTAGGGAATTCAAATATGGTGACTAGGAAGGTTATTAGAAGTTTTTCTCAATATCTCTAATAAATTTTCATTTAAGTAGCTCAGAAAAATACGAATAATGGTCTTTATTTAGTGAATTTAAGTTATATGACAAATCAGCTAAACTTTTATTTTTATGAGGCTAGATCCCCAGCTAAGGCAAGAGCTTAAAGGTCAAATCCAATGGAATTCTATGCAGCAGAAAGAAAGAAGGAGCTCCTACCCTTTGCAATAGCATGGATGGAACTGGAGAGCATTATGCTAGTGAAATAAGCCAGGAAGTGAAAGACAAATACCATATGATCTCACCTTTAACAGGAACCTAATCCACAAAACAAACAAACAGGCAAAATATAACCAAAGACACTGAAATTGAGAACAGACTAACAGTCACCAGAGGGGGGAGGGGAGGGAAGATCGGGGGAAAGGGGAAGGGTTTACAGGAACAAGTATAAAGGATACATGGATAAAAACTAGGGGGGTGGAAATGGGAGGGAGGTGGGGAGGGCTGGGTGGTGGGCTGGGATGGGAGTAAAACACAGAAAACTGTACAAGAACAACAATTTAAAAAAAAAAAAAAAGGTCAAATCCCTCTGTATCATCAGGATTGTTCAAGCCACCAGTGGGCATTGTAGTCAAACATTTCCACAACAATTCCAAGCAACCATCCTTGCAGGGTAAAGCTATTTGGAGACAAAAAAATACTTTCTCTGCAAAACCAAGGTAGCAGTCTAAATATGACAATGATTTCTTTGTTTTATAGAGGCCTATTAAAGACCCAAAGTATTTGCTGGAAACCTAAAATAAGTAACCCTAAAATAAGTAAAAACTAAAATAAAAGTTGCAACCCAAAGAACTTTAAAAAAAATTTTTTTTCTGACTATATAAATAGTATAAAAGCACCCTAGTTGGGGAACTCAGTTGGCTGGAGCATCATTCCAACATGTCAAGGTTGTGGGTTCGATTCTTGGTCAGGACACATACAAGAGGCAACCAGTGAGTGCATAAATAAGTGGAACAACAAATAGATGTTTTTTTCTCTCTCTCTCCCTTCCTTTCTCTCTCTAAAATAATAGATAAAAATTTTGACAAGAAGAAATAGTATAAAAGCTCAGAAAACACTAAAAATTGTAAAGAAGAAAAATAAAGGCACTCATTGTTTATCATCAAAGGAAACTTCTATTAATATTTTATTGGATTGCTTTTCAGTCTTCTAGGCATATGTACACACTCATACTTTTCAAAGCAATTTTTAAAAAATAAAGCTCATGATACCACCACCTTGCCCCTGCACAGCTGATCCTCCATGGAGGGTGGAAGGTTGGTGGTCAGTGGTCACAGTTAATCCTTGCAGCTGACTGGCCTGGGTAAATCCTTCCCATTGATCTGCCATCAGCAACCAAAGCTCAACTATAAGAGGAGGGCATACTAAGGGTACACCTCGGTACTCAAGGGGAGGTTGTGTTACTGGACCCTACAGGACACCTTCTACATTTGGCCACACTACCAAGACACAGAGTCAAAGCAGCTCTACCTAATACATAGAAACAAACACAGGGAGGCTGCTAAAATGAGGAGACAAAGAAACATGGCCCAAAGGAAAGAAAAGATCAAAACTCCAGAAAAGGAGCTAAACAAAATGGAGATAAGCAATCTATCAGATGCAGAGTTTAAAACACTGGTTATAAGGATGCTCAAGGAACTTAGCGGAGACCCTAACAGAATTAAAATGATCCAGTCAGAAATGAAGGATACACTAATTGAAGTAAAGAACAATTTACAGGGAAACAACAGTAGAATAGATGAAGCTGAGAATCAAATCAATGATTTGGAACATAAGGAAGCAAAAAACAACCAATAAGAACAACAAGAAGAAAAGTGAATTCAAAAAAGCAAGGATAGTGTAAGCAGCCTGTGGGACAACTTTAAGCAATCCAACATTCGCATCATAGAGGTGCCAGAAGGTGAAGAGAAAAAGCAAGAAATTAGAACTCTATTTGAAAAAATAATGAAAGAAAACTTCCCTAATTTGGTGAAGGAACTAGACATGCAAGTCCAGGAAGCACAAAGTCCCAAACAAGATGGACGCAAAGAGGCCCACTCCAAGATACATCATAATTAAAATGCCAAAAGTTAAGGAGAAAGAGATGGGAGGGTGGATATGGAAGAATGGGTGAGAGGTGAGGGGATTAAAGAAAGTACAAATAGTTACAGAATAGCCACAGAGATGTAAAGTACAGCATAGGAGAGGGAGTAGCCAAAGAACTTACACGCGTGACCCGTGGACATGAACAAGGGTGGGGGGATTGCCTGAGGGAGTGGGGTTGAGAGGTGGTGCGGGGCACAGAGGGAAAAATCAGGACAACTGTAATAGCATAATCAATAAAATATAATTTAAATAAAAGCCTTAAAAATCAAGCTTGTGGTAAGTTCACGATACTTCTAAGACATCAGCAAATCTGCTTCTCTGGAGTTTGCCTGCATTACCTTCTTTAGCTGAATAAGAAATAAATCAGCATAAGCAGCTCTATATTTTTCATTTGAGTAGAAAATGGTTTAAATATAAGCTATAACAGAGATCTCGGACTAAAAGAAAAAGGTTTGTTTTAGAAAAGAAAAGATGTATTCAAAGTTACTCATCAAAAAAGGATGTGAGGGAAATGGACTCTAATTGGTTTGAAGACACCAAAACGTTTGACATAGCTTAACACGCTTCTGCATAGGCTCAGTGAAAGAGAGAGATGCCCTACTTCTACACAGCTAGGAGCTAAAGGCACAAAAAAAATAAAAAGGCTGTGCTTACCCCTTCGCTCTAAGACTCCTAAAAACTGTACACTCAAGAATGAAATGAACATTTACTGTGCACTGAATTTTAATCATCTGTTGATTGGATGATTACTAGTCAACATCTACTGAGCATCGGACAGCATGCTGGGCACTGGGGGTGCACTGGTGACAGACAGTGATGGTTTAATGTGTACCCACAACTCAAGGAGTCAACCTTCCAACAGAGGACAGCTCTTTTCCCCACTGTTCCTTGTTACTTTTGACTCTTCACTTTGCCAATCTTAGCTAAGCATAGCACCGGGGAGCACGAACCAGGTAAAGGCAGTGGCACACTGCTTTTAGTCGTAACACAAGCAGCAGGGCTAGAGAGGTACAGTAAATCAGAGCCGAGACTTCACAGGCCATCACTCACCTAGAGATTCCATTCTCCTGGCCAATAGAAACTAGAGGACGTGACTTGTCCAGGGTCACACAGGAAGAGTCACTCAGCCAAGTCTAGAAGCCAGCCCTTCATATCTGACCTCAGTTACGACCAAATCAATCTTAATTACTGCAAGGATTTCAATGCTAGTGAATCTGGCCATGATTTCCAACTCCAGTAATTTGTGGTTGTAATTATGTAGGGTTGGAGGTTAATTCATGACCTCACCGTCATCACGCAGGACCCTTTACCTGCCACCCCTTAGGCAATCCCATCCAAAGTGTGTAACTGATGACAACAGCACCCTGGTATATCAGTATTTACATTTCTCTTAAACTCTCCTGGATAGAGAGGACTAAAAGTCAGAGGTCAGGAGAAAGTCAGAATAAGAGGAAGTTTTCAGAAGAGTTACCTGTGTTAATGACTTTAGGGATCGGGTCGATCTCCTCATCTACAACAAAAGGTTCTGGCCTGGGGAAGACCTGCACATCGGCAGTCAAGTGGCCGCACTTGAGAATGGCGTGGAAAGGCGTGTATGCCAGATCTATCAGCTTCCTGGAATGTGAAGATTAATTGTTATAGGAAGAGTAATGTACATACAATATTTTTCAAGTAATACAAGATGATAAGTTTGTTTCCCTTTTGAATTGACTCCAAAACAATGTGACCATTTTGAAATACAACAAAATCTGACATTTTTGGCGAGGCAATTTCAATTCCAAAAAGCCCAAAAGCAAGTTAATCTTTGAAACTGCTGAGTCACTGTAGGGAAGTCAGTACCTATAGGCATTATAGATTTATTCATACTTAACTTAAAAGGAATGAACTTTTTAAATCACTACTACTAAACATTTTAGCTGAAAAATGTGAAACCTGGGAAAATGAAATGACACAATTAGAAATAGTAAAATACATATTATTGCTGGACATCAAATTATAATGGATTATATGTAAGAAGGCAAGAAAAGCTCTAAGTACATACTCACCCAAACATAGACTGTACATTTTTCAAGCACAGGGGGCCATCGATAGTGAAAATCTGCCCCTCACCATTGTTTAAGTCTATGAGACGTTCCAGGCAATCCAAGGAATCAGTGCTCTGAAGCTACAAAGCAAAACCGAGGACTCGTTTAAAGTGGCACAAAGTGCCAGATTCTCACCAGCACACCAAAGTCACGCTCATCACAATAACATAGGTAATAAGTATAACAAAGATGATTTTTTAGCAAAGTAAGAAGGAAAATAACTATTAACAATTTTGATTCAAGGTTATCAAAGAGGAAATGTCATGTGAAATGACACCAGCAGAGCTATTTCACTTGGATGTCATTTTGCAAAGATTCTCAGAGGTGACCACAATTGGTATTTGCACAGTATCTTTCCTCCAAAGTGTTTCTAGTATCTTTTGGTAAGTACCATTATTATCTACATTTTACAGATAAAAAGAACAAACAAGCTGAGATGAAGATTAGGTTAAATAACTTTCCTGAGTAAATGGGAAAACCAGGAAATAGAATTTAGTAAAACATGCATCAGAGTAATGTTACTTTACCAAAAAATCAAAGCACACTTCTGTCAACATTTCTGGTGGATTGGACCTAAGAATTCCTATGAGGGAAATATCCAAAACCAAAAAGAACATTTCAGAATCTGAACACTCTTTGTGGGAAGTAAGATGAATAACAATTCTAGCTATATTTCCCAAATTGGGCAATACTTTGAACTTTCAAAGAGCATTTGAGCTTTAGAGTCTTTTCAAAGATAATTAGTGACTAGCCTGGGCTGAAACCAGCACATTCAATATCATAGTATCTGCAAGACAATACTCATGGAATATACAAACTAAAAAAAAAAAAAAAGTCCTAAAATGTATCTAACCAAACTAAAAAGAACTTACTAAAAAGCATTACCTCCTCCAAATTGGCCATGCACATGATGTATAACTTAGATGGGAAAGGAAAAGGTAGAGGGAACCTGTTGCTCTCACTCCGCTGACTGTGAGTAGCTAGGGAATGTCGCAGTGACCCTCTACCAATGCCAAGACAGCCATCGGTCACCAGAACAACCTGTTTGAAAAAAGGGAGAGAAGGTTTGTATGTAAAATGACATAGTCATTTAAAGCAGTCTCACTGAGCAATTTCATTTCTCCCCAGTTGCATTTACACCCAAAAACCTACCTCTGCAAAGATACAAGCAATGATGTGAATACATCTCAAAATGTTCTGTCCAGTGAAAGATGACAGGCATGCTGTATATAATTCTATTTACATGAAGTTCTAGAACAGGTAAAACAAAGCTGAGACAAACCACCCAGGGGTTGTGGGCATGGGGGGATACTGACTAGAAGGGACGGAGGAACCTTTGCGGGGTAATGGCAATGTTATGTGTCTTTTTTTAAATTATATTTTATTGATTATGATATTACAGTTGTCCCATTTCTCCCCATCACTCCACTCCACCCTGCACACCCCTTCCACCCACATTCGCCCCTTTAGTTCATGTCCATGTGTCATAAGTTCTTTAGCTTCTATTTTTCCCACACTATTCTTGCCCTCCCCGTCTATTTTCTACCCACTGTCTATGCTACTTATTCTCTGTACATTCCCCCCCCCACTTCTCCCACTCCCCTGTTGCAAACCCTCCATGTGATCTCTGTTTCTGTGTTTCTGCTCCTGGTCTAGGTGTTTGCTGAGTTTGCTTTTGTTTTAGCTGTGGTTGTTCATATCTGTGAGTTTGCTGTCTTTTTACTGTCCTATTTTTTATCTTCTTTTTCTTAGATAAGTCTCTTTAACATTTCATATAATAAGGGCTTGGTGATGATGAACTCCTTGATCTTGACCTTATCTGAGAAGCACTTTATCTTCCCTTCCATTCTAAATGACAGCTTCATTGGATAGAGCAATCTTGGATGTAGGACCTTGACTTTCATGACTTGGAATACTTCTTTGCAGCCCCTTCTTGCCTGTAAGGTCTCTTTTGAGAAATCAGCTGACAGTCTGATGGGAACTCCTTTGTAGGTGACTGTGCCCTTATCCCTTGCTGCTTCTAGAATTCTCTCCTTCATTTTAATCTTGGCTAATGCAATTATGATGTGCCTTGGTGTGTTCCTCCTTGGGTCCACCTTCTTTGGGACTCTCTGAGATTCCTGGACTTCCTGGAAGTCTATTTCCTTTGCCAGATTGGGGAAGTTCTCCTTTATTATTTGTTCAAATAAGTGTTCCACTTGTTGCTCTTCCTCTTCCCCTTCTGGTACCCCTATAATTCAGATGTTGGGACGTTGAAAGATGTCCTAGAGGTTCCTAAGCCTCTCCTCATTTTTTTGAATTCTTGTTTCTTCCTTCTTTTCCATTTGGTTGTTTCTTCCTTCTGGTCCACTCCATTGATCTGAGTCCAGTTTTTCTCCCATCACTATTGGTTCCCTGTGTATTTTTCTTCATTTCACTTATTGTAGCCTCCATTTGTTCCTCTAATTCATGACCAAAATCATCCAATTCTGTGAGCTTCCTAATCACCAGTGCTTTGAACTATGCATCTGATAGGTTGGCTACCTCTGGGTCGCTTACATGAATTAGCTCCGGGGCTCTGGCTCTGTTCTCCTGTTTGAGCCATCCTTGGTTTTGTTTTTTTTTCCCCCCTTTGTCTGGTCGCAGCTGTTATGTAGTGAGGGGCGAAGCCTTAGGTGTTCACCAGGGTGGGGCAACCCAGTCACTGGGTTGTGACACTGATGTGGTGGTGAGGTCCAAGAGGGAACAATGGCACCTGCTCCACTCTCTCTCAGATTCCAGTCCCTTCCGCTGCTTTCCCCAAGCAAATTGGGCCCCTCTGGCACTGATCTCCGTGTGGGTAGGCTCATGCACGTTCCAGGACCCCGTGGGTCTCTCCAACGAACCCTCCCGTGAGGCTGGGACTCCCTCCCGGCACCCCAACCCCCACAAGTGTTCTCAATGGGTGCCCTTTAGGCTATATGTCCTGGCACTGGGGCCCTGTGCTGCGCAGTCCGTCTTGCTGCCCATTTTCACCTAGCTTATCTGCGTGCGAATGTGTGACCGTGGTCAGCCACCTTGTGGGCCTTGCTTGGTCTGCTTGCTGCCTCCCTGCGCTCAGTAACTGCCACCTGTGCACCCAGGACCACCAGCTACTGCTTCTTCCTGCCTCGACCCCTCTCCTCCAGCCGCTGACTCCGCCCCTCTTACTGGTCTGGATGAATGGTTGTTGGAATCCCATACAATTCAATTTTCTCTCTATCCTGGTTGGGTGTTTTTTTTTTTTGTTGTTCTATATATTTTTTTGTCCTTAATCTTGGTTGTGAGAGGAGGCACAGTGTGTCCACCTATGCCTCCATCTTGGTTGGAAGTCTGTTCTGTGTCTTAACTGGGGCAGTGGCTGCACAGGTGTCTGCACTGTCATACTCAATGAGCTCTGCACTTAAGATCTATTCATTTACTGAATTTTATCTAATTAAACCTTTAAAAACGCTCCTACCTATGAACACTTAAAAAAAGGACAAAAACATTCATAACTAATTCTTAAGTTAACTGTATTAAAACCAGACTCCTATCTCTTAGATAAGGAGGCGGCAACCTCAGGAACCAATGTGAAAAATAGCATGAGGGCCGATCTTTCATGTCCCTAGAAAGTGCCAGCACATAAATCTGAACCTTGGCACTTTATTTTCAAAGATGACAAACTCTGCCCCTGGTCAACTGGAATGACAACTGCTTTACAAATATATTTACAAATGCCATTTAATTACATTTGCACAAGACCTTTAAAATGCATTCTTAATCAACCTGTAATTTCACAAAGCCTTCAAAATATTCTAACAATAGACCACAATTACCAATCATTTTCCTTTCCTTCACTGTTTCGAAGCAATCCTGCAGGGGGCAGACTTTTCCAAGCATTCCAGGGGAGGATTATTGTAGCTTTCCCTAGCCTATCCTAGCAACTTGACAATAACAGGCCACTAGGCAGTATTAGGTGGTAGTACTGTGTTAAGTATCAAGATTGGCACTTACTTCTAAAGTCCAAGAATGCTTAATAGAGGTCCCCTGGAGCAATGCCATCATTTGGGAAGATAGTCAATTGACTACAAGGAAATTTCCTTTTCTAGGTACCAATAATTGCTACATAATGATTTGCTTCTGCCACTAGCTTCTTCAGATACCATATGATAATGAAATATTTCATGTAATGTCAAAATGAGAAAGATTTTACGCAAATAATAAAGACACAGTCAACTGCCTCACAGGTTAGATTAAAATATTCCACATTAGACTTCTGGTCAAGACAGAGGTGCAGGTAGACACACTTTGCCTCCTTGCACAACCATAAGAAGGATCACAACTAACCTCAAAACAAAAAAACACCCAGAACTGCCAGAAAATCAAACTGTATGGAAGTCCAACAACCAAGGATTTAAAGAAGCTACAGTCATCCAGATGGGTAGGAGGGGTGGAGATGGGGAGCTGGGGTGGGGGCAGGGGGGAGAGGATACAGCATGGCAGTGGCTAGCAGAAAGGGTGGTCCCACCTTCACGTGTGATGGATAAAAATCAGGAGAGATACCTGGCAAGCAATCCCAACCCCAGGCCAGACCCCACAGGCCGGGGTTCCAGTGCTGGGAAAATAAAGCCTCACAGTTCTGGCTGTAAAAACCAGTGGGCGTTGGGATAGTGGAAGAAACCACTGGTCTCTCAGGAGAGTCCATCTAAAGGGCCCACACAGGCCTAAAACAGATGCAAAACCACGCATTCTAGGAACTGCCACCAGGGCAACAGCTGGAGGGGCACCACCCACATATGGGAAGTGGGTGAAGTGACTGGAAATGGGGTGAATGCCAAGTAAGCCTCCAGCAACCAGGCAGTGGCACTGTCCCCTCTCCAACCTCCCACATACACAGCCACAAAGTGGTGAAGCGGGTTGCCTCACCCTGGTGATTACCTAAGGCTTTGCTCCACACAATGTAACAGGTGCGCCAAGACAGGGAGTCATAGCAGCTCTACCTAAAACACAGAAACAAACACAGGGAGGCTGCCCAATTCAGGAGAAAAAGAAACATGGCTCAAATGAAAGAACAGAACAAAACCCCAGAAAAAAAACTAAATGAAATTTTCACTAAGTGAAATAAAGAAAAATCCACAGGGAACCAACAGTGAAAGGAAGGAAGTCAGGGTTCAAATCAACAATTTGGAACATAAGGAATTGTTAACCAGTACAGAATGAAGAAATAAGAATTCAAAAAAAAAAACGAGGAGAGAATAAAAAGACTCTAGACATCTCCAAAAGTGCCAACATCCAAATCACAGAGATGCTAGAAAGAGAAGAGGAAGAGCAAGAAATTGAAAACTTATTTGAAATAATGAAGGAAAATTTCCCTAATTTGGCAAAGGAAATAGACATACAAGTCCAGGAAGCACAAAGTCTCAAACAAGTTGGACCCAAAGAGGACTACACCAAGAACGTCATAATTAAAATAACAAGGGTTAATGACAAAGACAATCTTAAAAGCAGCAAGAGAAAAAGCAGAGAGTTACCTACAAAAGAGTTCCCATGAGACTATCAGCTGATTTCTCAAAAGAAACTTTGAAGGCAAGAAGAGACTGGCAAGAAGTATTCAAAGTGATGAAAAGCAAGGACCTACAACCTAGATTACTGTATCCAGCAAAGCTATCATTTAGAATGGAAGGGTAGAAAAAGTGCTTCCCAGACAAGGTAAAGCTAAAGGAGTTCCTCATCACCAAGCCCATATTATATGAAATGTTAAAAGGACTTATTTAAGAAAAAAAGATAAAAACTATGAACATTAAAATGACAACAAACTCACAACTACCAACAACTGAATCTAAAAAAAAAAACAAACAAACTAAGCAAATGACTAGAACAGGAACAGAATCATAGGTATGGAGATCATTTGGAGGGTTATCAGTGGGAGGGGGAAGGGAGAGAATGGGGGAAAAGACACAGGGATTAAGAAGCATAACTGGTAGGTAGAAAATAGGGGGATATTAAGAATAGTATAGGGAACGGAGAAGCCAAAGAACTTATATGCATGACCCATGGACATGAACTAAGGAGGGTGGATTGCTTGAGAGAAGAGGGGTACCAGGCAGAGGGGTGCAAAGGGGGAAAAACTGGGACAACTGTAATAGCATAATCAAGAAAATATACTTAAAAAATTCCACATTAAAACAAATGCTTGACAGTTTTGAATATAAAAATAATCATTAATTACTTCCACCTGTAGTCCAGTGTTTTGGACCCCAAAAGTCATCAAGTCAGTTGTCTAAGTAGATTCAGGTCCAGCCCCTTTCCTGCAGGGCACAACACATCTCAAATTTGGATTCTTCCTTTTGGTAAGGGCAGAAAAACCATTAAAAGGTAGTTTTTCTTCTCTAAAACTCTGAAGACTATGGTGACAGAAGATTTAACTTTGGGTGGTGGGCCCACAATGCAATTTACAGATGAGGTATCATAGAATTGTGCACTTGAAACCCATACAACTTTATTAACCAATGATACCCCAATACATTTAATTAAAAAAATAAAACTAGTTAAGAAGTAGCAAATGAAATTGTGCTACTTGCTAGTTTCCAGTTCAGAAGTTATTGGCACAAAACTTCATTTATTTAGTATACTGTCATGAAATTAGATATTCTGTATGCCTGGACTTACCAAATAAATAGTGTTTATGAAGTAAGGTGCCAAACATTTTTATTTCCACAAAGAAATTAATCAAAAACATTTACTGGCTTTTTTTTTTAGCAAGTATCCACTAAAGTGATCTGATTTAACCTTTTAGTAGGAGTCCAGGGCCTTCATTAACTCAATTCATTCTCTATAAAACAGGGTGGTTGTACAGTAAGAAAACACAACTTTAAAAAAGCTGGGTTTATTGAAATATAATGTACTTGCAATAAAATTCACCCATTTTAGTATATAGTTCTGAGTCCTGAAAACTGCCTTTAGTGATATAACCACTTCTGCAATGAAGAGAAAGGCCAGTTCCATCACTTCTCATGCTCCCTGGTCCTTCTTTTGAGTCAGCCCCTGCCCTTCCCTTGTCTAGGCACAAATACCAGTGATGCCACGGGCACTACTGCCTGTTTTTTGCAAAGAAAGTGTTACTGGAGCACAACCATGCCCATTTATTTACTTGTTATCCATGGCTGCTTTCGTGCTGTGACAGCAAAGCTGAGGAGCTGCCACAGACACCTGCAAAGCCTAAAACAGAAAGTCTGCTGACTTCTGTTGTAGACTCCAATATGATGATTTTCCTTTCAACAACCTTTTTTCTCCTTAAAATATGCTACCACTTCTTAAAGCACCTGTGTATAACAAACTTCCAATTCCCTTTTCAGCTACAACTCTGCTCTGATTAGATGCTAATGTGGACATACTGTGGACTCTAAGCAAAGGGCAACTGATTTTATGAAATTCGTACCCCTCGATTTTTAGATAACTTAGGTAGTTGAGATGATTAAAAGTTTGCTGAATAAATGCTACACTGAGTTACACCGGGATAGCAAAGAGAGACTACGTTGTACTGATGTTTACAATTCTATCATTCAAAAAATTAAAATCACTCCTAATGAGTATTGTAAAATTCCACTGTGAGCCCTTTGTATTTTATACAGATAATGCTAGTTTGCAAGAAGTCAATTTACTAGGAGGATGCTTTCCTTCAGGCATAATTGTGCTGCTTTCTGAGTAATTAGTGTTGATTTAGTGACTTCTTTTAAAAAGATACCAATAGTGTATAATGTAGTTTGTAGAAATGATAATGCATGCTGTGTTAGAGCTTGAAGAAAATTGAAGCACTCAGTGGTTAACAGCTTTAAGTTAGGGCAATGCAAAAGAATTGATAATTACCTGGCAAGGAATCGCACCACCCCACTCTTGCTGAACGATGTTGCAAACACCAGCTAATGCAGACTCCAAGCAGGTTTTATCATAATCATCCATATTACTTAGTGCTTCCTAATTGAATAAAAGATAAAATTGCTCATTCTAATTTATCAGAAAACAGCATAAACTGTTAAAAGCATGAATGTTACACAGGGGACATTGTTTCTGAGGGTCCCAAAGCATAGGTTCTTAAAAACAGTAAAACAGACTTCTTCAGGTATAAAGGATCATTAAGAGCTCCCCTTTACTCTGTCCTCTGATCAGTTGAGAGTGAACAGCCCACCAAGTTCACAGCTTTATAAGTGGGCCTTGAAGGAAATAATTGAAATTAAGCACTTTTAAATACATTACAAAAATGCCAAAATTTATGGAGGACTAACTATATCCTAAACACCATTGTAGGCACTTCACATTCAGTTAATCATCATAACACCCCATACATCATTAACCTACTTTTACTTTTATTTTTACTTAAGTATATTTTATTGATTATGCTATAACAGTTGTCTCATTTCTTTCTCCACTATATCCCCCTCTGCCCTGCACCCTCCCTCCCACTAGCATTAGTTCATGTCCATGGGTCATACATAAAAGTTCTTTGGCTTCTACATTTCCCATACTATTCTTAACCTCCCCCATCTATTTTGTACCTACAATTTGTGCTTCTTATTCCCTGTACCTTTTCTCCCATTCTCCGCTCACCTCCTGCCTGCTGATAACCCTCCATGTGATCTCTATTTCTGTGAATCTGTTCCTGTTCTGGTTGTTTGCTTAGTTTTTGTTTTTTGTTTTTTAGGTTCAGTTGCTGGTAGTTTTGAGTTTGTTGTCATTTACTGCACATAGTTTTGATCATCTTCTTTTTCTTGGATAAGTCCCTTTAACATTTCATATAATAAGGGCTTGGTGATGATGAACTCCTTTAACCTTACTTTTTCTGGGAAGCACTTTATCTCCCTCCCATTCTAAATGACAGCTGTGCTGGATAGAGTACTCTTGGATGTAGGTTCTTGCTTTTCATGACTTCTAATACTTCTTTCCAGCCCCTTCTTGCCTGCAAGGTTTCTTTTGATAAATCAGCTGATAGCCTTGTGGGAACTCCTTTGTAGTTA